>UCOH01009479.1:0-29713 GCA_900474275.1 Synergus japonicus
CTATTATTATTATTCTTTCAGTATTTTTTCAGACTGAGGATTTCTGTTCTTCGTTAAAAAAAAAAAGCCGGAAATAAAATAAAAAGCTCCGCATATAAATGTAAAAAATAGAACTATTATAATAACCGTGACGATGTGTGTAAAATATTATCGATCATTAGCACCAGCAATATCGCAATGTCGCTTCCCTTTTAGAATTATTGTCCTCTGGTAATGTACTTCTCGTAATCAATCCATCGGTGTCCTTTTGTGAGTCACGTGTCATGGTGAGGCTTTTGTCTGTCACGTGCCATTTTGATATCTTTCCTTATTATAGCCACTATCGCTTAATCGTGACAAAAAATGAGAATGTTGAAAAAAAAAAGTTAAAGACTTCGTCAACTAGTACTTTTATTTTATTTTCTTATCCCAAATAAAAATTTTATCTTGTAATAAAGTACCGATTTCAATGAAGCTACAAACACTTTAATATTTTGACTTTCTCATTACGAAAATCACAATTAAAATTGACAAACATGACATCTGCAAGGTCAAAACTAAAAAAGACGTCATTTTTTAACTTTTTTTGATTTTATCTTGATAAATATTAGTTTTAGGTGAAAATGTGTTCAACAAAAATTATAGAGTAAAGAAATATAGATATTTTATATTGTATACATTTTTCCGGTAAACCATTTTTTTCGAAGAAAAAGACAAATGAATTTCTCAAAGACAAAATCCGGAAAAGCGTTAATAAACAAAGTTTTTTGATATTATCTTGAAAACAGTTAGTCTAAAGAAAAAAAGTTTTAACAAAAGTTGTAGATTTGGAAAAAATAGATCGTTTATCTCTGATATGTTTTTCCTTTAAAAGCATTATTTTTCGAGACAAACTAGATTTTTAAGGGCAGAGTAAAAATCTGGTTATTTTTCTTTAATTCAATGATATTCCAGTAATTTTTGTAAAATTACTTAGAATCAAATAAAATCTCGTCAGTAAAAAGATAAAAATATACACCCACAAAAAAATTCAAAGTTTTTTCATTCATTTTTAAAAATTTTTCTCGAGAACAGTTGGTACAATCGAAAAAATCCTTGACCAATAAAGACGTCTTTTTTTATCCCCGATATTTTCGATCCTTATTATTTTTTCACTGCAACTAATATTTTGTAAAAATGGAAATAATAAAATCCCAGGTATTTTCAATTTTAAAAATTATTATTTCATGCTACACTCGGAATATGTTTTTATTATTTATACTCAAATATAAATATATTTTTTTACGTACACTTTAGGGGAAAATTTGTGTGTTTTGTCATTTAGGAAGGGGTGGAGAAATATTTGTAATACATACACAAGTACAAAGGAAAAAAAAATGGAAAAAAATTTAATAAAGAAAAGTGTAGTGATAAAAAGAAAATTAAGTTGTCTATCAGACAGCCATATCCCCGCTTTCAGCAAATTTTACCCTAATATTCGGAAGGAGGGTGTACGAATCTTCCAGCCGTTTTCTATCCACCGCTGATTCTCCCTGGAGAGTTCGCGGATTAAGGCTGGAGAGGGTTCCACTCCAAATAAACAGCCCTGCTCCTGAAACCACCCTTAAACACCCACACAACCTTCGTAAGCACTCCCACACACTCACACACTCGTTAAATTCACGAGGGGATCTTCCTCTGCTTGAGAATATTGGAAAGTCGTCGAGTTTACGAGAGGACCGTTATTGTCTTCAATCTCTATTCCAGTTTGATGCCTGGTTACTCGGACGATTTTCAATCAGAAATAACTCAAAAAAATAGACATCCATAAATATCACACGTAATAATAAGCCGATTGCAAAGAAGCTACGTAAAATTACATATTTTGAATTTTTTGATACGATAATGACAATTGATATTGATGAAATTGACATCTTCAAGGTCAAAATTGTAAAAGACGTCATTTTTAAACTTTTTTTTATTTTATCTTGATAAATATTAGTTTTAGGTAAAAATGTGTTGAGCAAAAATTCTAGGGTGAGGAAATATAAATATTTTATTTTCTATACATTTTCGCCGAAAACCCGTTTTTTGTCGAGAAAAAAAGGTGAATAAGATTTTCAAAATGAAAATATGAAAAACCAATAAAGTGTTTTGATATTATTTTGAAAATATTCAATCTGAAGGGAAAATATTTCAAGGTTGCTGGGAAAATTTTCAATCAGAAATAACTCAAAAAATAATCTTATCCCTAAATATCATGTAATAAAAATTTGATTGTAATAAGGCTACCTGTATTTACATATTTTTACTTTCTCATTACAAAAATGACAATTAAAATTGACAAAAGTTTCATCTTCAAGGTCAAAACTGAAAGACGTCATTTTTTTTTACTTTTTTCGACTTTATCTCGATAGATATAAGTTTTAGGTGAAAATGTTTTTGAATAAAAATTATAGAGGGAAGAAATATACATATTTTATGTTCTATACATTTTTGTCGAAAAACGGTTTTTTGTTGAGAAAAAAGGTAAATAATATTTTCAAGGCAAAAATATGAAAAATTTATAATAAAGAAAGTTTTTTGTTATTATTTTGAAAATAGTTAGGCTGAGGGAAAAAGGATTAAAAAAAAAATGCTGTAGTGTTTGAAAAGAAAACATCTTTTTTCTTTTATATATATTTTTCCTCTAAAAGCATTATTTTTCGAGAAAAAATAGATTTTTAAGGGCAGAGTAAACAACTGGATTAAATAAGGAAAAATCTCGTTAAACTTTAACATTCTTATCGCCATTATCGAATTAAATCGTATATTGTCAGACACTCAAAAAATGGAATTACTATGAGAATGTGGAAATTAGACTGTGATAAATTAAAAAAATATGCAATAAATATTGTGTTATTTGTAATTTTAAATTCGTTATTACAAGGGGGCCCTCACACAGCTATTACTTCCGAGGGCCCCGTTAAACTTAAATCCACATATTTGTAATTGTCAGGATCTTATTGAAAACTCGTTTGGTACTGTCTGTTAATATTTTTTTATCTGGAACTGATTAACAGTTCATAACAATTTTTAGATTTTCTGTAACTGGGTTGACCTTCTTTATATGTATATTTATGTCAAGGATGTCAGCAACTAACCAAAACTGATTTGAAACTTGGAAATTCCATATGTGCAACTTGTACATTTATTGAAATATCAAATTGAAAATTTCTGATCAATATTTAACAAATCGACATATCGATAACCAACATCCATGTTCAAAAATCGATAATCGAAAGTAAAAATCGATGTCCTACCCTGTTGAAAGTAAAGAGATAGAAATCGTATCCCTTTCTATCTCAAAGATAGGAAGGGATAAGGATTTTTTATTCCCTTCTATCTCTCGCCTATCCCCGTCTATCTCTTTCTATCTATATATCAATCCATACCACGCTTATCTCTTTAAATCTCCTCTTTTCTATCCCTTTCTATTTCTTGTCTGTCCCCGCCTATCTCTTCCTATCTCCATCTCAATCCACATTAACACCTATCTCTTTTAATCGCCACTTTTCTATCTCTTTTTATCTCTGCATATATCTGTCTGTCCCTTTCTATCTCCTTTTTTTCTATCCCTTTTTATCTCTTTCAATCTTTTATCCATCCTCATCTATCTCCTTCTATATCCTTGTCAATCGCGAATCTCTCCTATATCTTTTAATCCCTACTTCTCTATCTCTTTATATCTCTGCATATACCTCTCTATCCCTTTCCCCGTCTATCTCTTTCTATTTCTTTGTCAATCACCTTTCTCTCCTATCCCTTTAAATCCCCACTTCTCTATCTCTTTCAATCTCCGCTTTTCTATCTCTTTGTATCTTTTATCCATTTCCGTCTATTTGTTTCTATCTCCTTATCAATCACCGTTCTCTCCTATCTCTTTCAATCCCCACTTCTATCTCTATTTAGATCTCCATGTATGCCGCTCTATTCCTTTCTATGTCCTTGTCAATTACCATTCTCTCCTATCGCTTTCAATCCCCACTTTTATATCAATTTCTATCTCCGTGTATACCTCTCTATCCCTTCCTACCTCCTTGTCAATCTCATTTCGCTTTTATCTCTTTTGATCTCCAATTCTTTATCCCTTTATATCTCTGCCTATATCTTCCTGTATTTAGTCCATCTCCGTTTATCTCTTTCTATTTCCATATATACTTGCCTATCCCTTTCCATCTCTATTTTATTCCACCTTTCTATCTTATTGTAAACCGGAAATCGCTCCAATCTTTTGCTTTTTCTCTATCAAAATCACCAATCTCCACTTTTCTATACCGTTAAATCTCTCCCGTATGCTCATCTATCTTTTTCTATTACGTTCTCAATCTACATTTACTTCTATGTGTTTCAATCCGCTGATTTCTCTACCAGCCTATTTCTAAACGCATATTCTTGAATGTTTTTCTCTTTGTATCAATACTCTTCGCTATTCAAATTTATTTAGAAAATTCATTCAGAAAAAGGATAGAAAAAGATTTAGAAAAGCATAGAAAAAGATTCAGAAAAGGATAGAAAAGAGGAGATTCAAAGAGATGAACGTGGATATGAATTGAAATGGAGATAGAAAGGAATAGAGAACTGAAGATTAAAAGAGATAAGAGCGAATTGAGATAGGCATGGAGATACAAAGAAATATATAAGAAGAGACAAGAAACAGGAAAGAATAGAGAAGTGGGGATTGAAAGAGATGGAATGGAATAGGCGAGAGATAGAAAGAGATAGATAAATACGGAATGAAAGAGATATGCGTGGAAGTGGAATGAAATAGAGATAGAAAGGGATAGATGAGGATAATGGAAAGATTGAAAGGGACAGAAAAGTGGAATCTAAACCAGATTGAAGCGAATTTTGATTTCCAAGAAGAAAGAAAGATATAGGTGATAATAGGAGAGAGATAGAAAGGAATAAAGAAGTGGGGATTGACAGACCTATCTCTATCAGATCCCTTTTATCTCTAATTTATCATATTCCTTGTTTGGTACGTCTTTTTATTTTTTTATTTTCTTGCACCAATATGGTTCTACTCTTATAATCTTTAATCTTTTTATCTAAAACTGATCTTTTATCATCAATCAAATTGAAATTACGCAAAGATACACAACAGTATTGAAATGATTAGGCAAATAGAAATAGAAAACTATATTTGGTATAAAAAGATTGAAATGGATAGACTGGATAGTATATAGATTGTAAAAAGGATAGAAAAGGATTGAGACGGTTAGATTAAGGATAGACATGGATAGAAATGTAGTGATTGAAAGGGATAGACTTGGTACCATGCTGGAAGTAAAGAGATAGAAATTTTCGATCTCTTTCAAGTATCCATTTTGCATCCCTAAAAAGTTATCCCTTTCTATCCTATCTCTTCCTATCTCTTATTCTATCCAAGTGTCTGGTAATATTCTATCCCTTCTTATCCCTCAGTCTATCTCTTTCTGGTAATTTCTATCTCTTCCTATCCCCTAGTCTATCTCTATTTCTGGTAATGTCTATCTCTTTCTATCTCTTGGTCTATTTATTCTCCAATCTCTTTCAATTCCCACTTCTCTATCTCTTTCCATCAATGTATATATCTATCTATACTTTTATATCTCCATTGACAAGGAAATAGTAAGAGATAGATGAGGATAGGTGAGAGATTGAAAGGGACAGAAAAGTGAGATTAAATGAGATTGGAGCGAACTTTGATTGACAAGAAGAAAGAAAGTTACAGGTGATAATAGGAGAGAGATAGAAAAGAATAAAGAAGTGGGGATTGACAGAGATAAAATTGAGATTGACAAGGAGACAGAAAGAGATAGATTAGAATATGCGAAAAATAGGAAGAAATATAGATGTGGCGATTGAAACTGATAGGCGTGAATGTGGATTGAAATGGAGATAGGAAGGGATAGACAGGTATATGTTGAGATGGAAAGGGGCAGAGAAGTAGAGATTAAAAGATATAGGAGAGATCGGCGATTGCCAAGGCGGTAGAAAAAGATAAATGAGGATGGACAAAAGATTGAAAGGGATAAAAGTGAATTAAGATTGACAAGAAGATAGAAAGGGATAGATAGATATATGCATCGATAGAAAGTAAGAATGTACAATTAAGGTTGCAGAGAAAAAAATGTCGATAAGGTAGGGATCGGATAAGTTGACATAGTTTTAAACAAGAACATACGAAAATCATGTATCTGGATATTTTTATTTGGTAGAAAAGATCATCAAGAAACGTACTAATAAAGTTTATATCAAATAGCTCGGTTCTGACAGTTCACATAATAGTTAAAGTATATTTAAAGTAATGCTAAATTGTAATGAAGGTATATTTAAACTAATTTTAAACTAAATTTAATGTTTATTTAAATTATAGTATTTAATAAATTAAAAAAAAATTTTATAGTATAGTTAAAGTAATATTAAAGTATGTTTGAGTTTGTTTCTAATCAATATTCTAATTTACAGGGGCTGCGAAACAACAACTTGATCGCAACGCAATCCAAAGCAACCCCAATAATTGGAAAATGTCCGGATTCGCGACGGCGGGTGTCGCGGCCTTCAACTCTGTGAAGGGGAAAATCGCACAGTAAGATGAAACTTTTATTCAACTTTTGTTTAACTTTCTCTTTTCTTTTCAACTTTTTCTTCGCCTTTTTTAATTACATTTACTTGTATTCTTTTTCTGGTCGGTTCTTTAGATCGTAAATGTGTTTTACTCTGCTAGTTGAATAAATTAAAAATCTGTATGTACTTTATCGACGTGAAACCTCCCCCCTTAATTCGAACATGGAATATGAAATCACATTCTCAAAACCACGACTGGTGTTAGATGAACTGTTTTTTGACAAAATTTGACATTATTTTTCATCGTACGAATTAAAAATATGTACTGAATGAATATAGTAAGTTTTTTTTTAATAATAAGGAAACTTATTAACAGAATCAGAGTCAGCACTACGTGTATCTAAATATTTATTTTGTTGTAGATATCGGCGGAACAATGAACACTATCAAGAATTTGCAATGCCTAGTGAGAGGAGTAGAGACAATAAGGGATTCGAAGATGAGAGAGGGTACAGTAGACACGCTTCTTTTGATTCTGTACCGGAACCTGAGAGGCCTCCATTACGACATATTGACACTTATATTCAACCAGAATGTCCTTGTTTATCAAAGAGGTATACGGTAGCAGTGTTAGCTTGTATAGGTAAGTTTAAAACATATTGGAAATTTCTTCAAACTCATTTTTTATAATTTTTAAAATTATTCCTGCAAAAGTTTATTTAAGTTTAACAAAATTGGAGGCGATTTATACAAAATTTCGCTCTTGGACTAAAAAGAGGAATTTTTACTCCTAGGGACCAAACAGTACTTTTTACTCTATAGTGACAAAAAAACACTTTTTATTCCCTAAGGAATAAAAGTGCTTTTTACTCCTAGGAACAAAATGTAATTTTTAATCCCGAGGGTTTAAAAAGCGGTTTTCACTCTCTAGGGAGTGAAAAGTAGTTTTAGACCCTAGGGTTTATAAAGGCACTTGTCAAAAAAATCCCATGCAGAAAGGTTAGAAAAAGGAGTGTTGAAAAAATTTTGTTTAACTTTAAAACAACTGGAGCCGATTTATATAAAATTTCGCTCTTGGAATAAAAAAAAGTAACATTTACTCCTAGGGACCAAAGAGTACTTTTTACTCATTAAAGTGCTTTTTACTTCATGAAACTGAATGTAATTTTTAATCCCAAGAGTTTAAACTTTTTACTTTTCTCTCTCTAGGGAGTGAAAAGTAGCTTTTTCTTTTTTATTCTTATTGCCTAAGAAGTAAAAAGTCAGACCCTAAGGTGTTTAAAAACACTTGTCACAAAAATCTCATGCAAAATAGTTAAAAAAAGGCATGTGGAAAAATTTTATTTAAGTTTAAAACAATTGAAAGCGGTTTATATAAAGTTTCACACTTTGACTGTCTTCTTTCATTTTGCGCTTTTCACTTCTCATTTCTTGTAAAATTAAATGTCCAGGGCTAAAAAGAGTAATTTTTACTCCCTAGTGACAGAAAAACATTTTTTTACTCTCTAGAGAATAAAAGTGCTTTTTACTCCATGGAACTAAATGTACTTTCCAATCTCGAGGGATTAAGAAGCACTTTTCACTCCCTAGGGAGTGAAAAAGTAAAAAAGTAAAAGTCTAAATAGTAGTTTTTAGACTCTAGGGTATAAAGAGACTTGTAAAAAAATACCATGCAAAAGGGTTGGAAAAAGGGGTGTGGAAAAAGTTTATTAAGTGGGTTAGAAAAAGATTTCGAACAAAATGTTTGAAAATTAACTTGAAAAAAGAGGTTGGAAAAACGGGGTTTCATAAAGGGTGGAAAACGCAGTTTAAAAAAGGGGTAGAAAAAGAGCTCGTGTATTGAGAAAATACTTTTAATTTTGAAAAAAAAGTCTTTCAGCTTGACAAATGAATTTAATAAATTTTTTTTCAACAGGATTCATCATATCCTTTGGAATGAGGTTGAACATGGGCACAGCGAAAATAGTTTTAAAAAACAGTACAGATATTGGGAGATTCAACTGGTCCATTGCAACCGAAAGTGCCATGGATTCGTCCTTTTTCTGGGGGTACTTGGTCACCCAAGTGCCAGGGGGTTTTTTAGCATCTCTATATCCTGCGAATAAAGTATTTGGATTGGCAATCGCCATCTCATCATTTCTGAATTTATTGGTTCCTGGTGCACTGATGCTTGATCCAGTTGTGGAGATGTTGGTGCAAGTTTGCAAAGGTTTGGTAGAGGTAAGTTTTTAAGAAAATAGTAATACATAATTCTCATCGTAGAAATGAGGTTACTATAGAAAATCGAATATTTTAGATTGGTGATATAGAAGGAGGGAAAAAAGCGGAAAGAGGAAAAAAGGGAATAGGGAAAGTGGAAAAATTTGGCTAGTGGGAAGTAGGCGAAGAAGAAAAAAGAAGTAGAATAGGGAAAATAGGGAAGTAGAATAGAAAGGAAAGAGAGCGAAGAGGAAATCAGGAGAAGAGAAAAGTGGAGAAAGCTAAAAAATAGGGAGGAGGAAAGCAGAAAAAGAGAGAAGTAGGAAAAAGGGGAAGTAGGGAAGAAGAGAAAGAGGAAAGTAGAGGAAGACGAAAATGAAAGTAGGAAAAGGTAGAAGTAGGAAAACAGGAAAGTAAAAAAAGGGAAATTAGGGGAAGAGGGAAGTTGAGAGAAAATAAAGAGGAAAGGAATAAAAGAGGGAAGCAGGGAAGTAAGAAAAACATGTGTGAGGAAAACAGAGAAATAGAGAAATAGGAAAACAGAGAAGTAGGAAAAAAGGTTAGTAGGGTAGAGGGTAAGAGTGACGTAAGGGAAAAGAGAAGAAAGTAGGGTAAGAGTAAAGTATAGGAAGAGGGAGACCGAGAAAGAGGAAGATAGGGAAAAAGAGGAAAGTACGGAAAGAGGGAAAGAGGGAAGTAGGAAAAGAGCGATGTTGTGGAAGAGGGAAGTAGGGGAAGTGACAAAATGGGAAAGTATGAAAGTCAAAAAAGGGTATAGTAGGGAACAAGGGAAAGAAGGAAATAGGGAAAGAGGTAATTGGGAAAGAATAAAGTAGGAAATGAATAAAGTTGAAAGGGGTAAGAACAAAAAAATGGAAATTGGGGAAGAAGGATATAGGGACAGAGGGTGGTAGGGAAATAGGAATGTATTATAGAAAAATAGCGAAACATGGTTAATAGGGAAATAGGAAGATGGGAAGCAGGGAAGTAGGGAAATAGTAAAGTAGAGAAAAAGAGAAATAGGGAAAGACGAAAGTAGTGAATGAAGAGAGTACGGAAAGTGGGAATTAGGGTAAGAGAGAAATAGGGTAAATATCGAATTAGCTGAAAAGTAAATTAAGGAAAGAGGTAAGTAGAAAACAAGGGAAATAGAGGAAGAAGGAAAAGAAGAAAGTAGGGGAAGAGTGTAATGGAAGAAGAGGAAAGCAATGGAAGAGAAAAAGTAGGGAAAGAAGGAAGTAGGGGAAGAGGATAGTAGTGAAAAAGAGAAGTGAGTTAAAAGAAATGTAGGCTAAGAGGGAATTAAGTACATAAGGGAAGAGCAAATTAGAAAAGTATGGAAGTAGAGAAAGAGGGGAAGAGGAAAGTAGTGGTAGAGAGGAGCAGGGAAAGAGGGAAGTAGAGAAGAAGCAAAGGAGGCAAATAGGGAAAGTGTATAAACTGGAGGAAGAGGAAAGCAAGGGAAGTAGAAAAATAACGGGAAGCAGGGAAGTAGACAAAGAGTGAAGTAGGGAATTAGAGTAGTAGGGAAAAAGGAAAGTAGAGACAGAGTGAAGAGGAAATTAGACTAAGATGGAAGTACCTAGGGGAAGGAGCAAGTAGGAAAGTAGGGAAGTAGAAAAATAGCGCAACAGGGAAGTAGGGGAGTCGGGAAGCAGGAAAGTAGGGGAAGGGGAAAATATTGCAAGAGTGAAAAGCGAAATAGGGAAGCATAGAAGTAGGAAAAAAGTAGAGAGAGAAAGAGGGAATCAGGGAAATAGAGAAAGAGGAAAAGGGGGAAATAGAAAAAAAAATTGGAAAAATTAGAAAGGATAATAGAAGAAGAGAAAAAAGAGATTTTTTTCCAACCCTCATAAATAAACTGAAAAATTTTATTCCAGGGAGTAACGTACCCAGCTTGCCACGGAATTTGGAAATATTGGGCACCACCATTAGAAAGATCGAGATTAGCAACTCTCGCCTTTTGTGGTTCTTATGCTGCAATGGTTATAGGAATGCCACTCTCGAGTATCCTGAGCTCGGAATTAGGCTGGTCCGCGTCCTTTTACGTTTATGGTAAAAGAATATTTTTAACATATTTTAAAAACCAATTTTTTATTTTCTTTCTTAACAAATTTTTAATTATCCTATTTTAATAATTATAAATATAATATTTATTTTATATATCATATTCATATAACGTAAATAAATGTAAAATAAACATTTCTTTTTAATAAATAAAATTTTAAAAAGTGATAAATAATGAGAATAAATTATTAAAAAAATTTATTTTAATAAAATAATTACATCTATACTTATATTTAAATTCTCATAAAATTGACATAAATTTTCAGGATTTGCTGGATTAATCTGGTATGGTTTTTGGTTATGGCTTGCCTTTGAAAAACCAAAATATCATCCCTGCATCTCGGGGAAAGAGCTGAAATACATCGAAGACTCTCTCGGACAAGGTCAAGGTCAAGTTCAATTACCAATGCCAACATTTTCCACGACACCTTGGAAAAGTATTGTGACCTCGCCGCCAGTTTATGCCATCATTGTTGCCAACTTCTGCCGGTCGTGGAATTTTTATCTCCTGGTTCTTTTTCAATCTAGGTTCATGCACGAGGCTTTTAACATGGATCTGGTTGAGGTAAGCTTTTTACTTTTTTTTAAATCAAGAATGTTGGAATCATGTTATAATCTCTGGCGAAAGTTTCGAATTTAAAATTCAATCCCAACCATTTGGAATCATTCCGGAATTCGTATCCGAACCAAACAATTTCAATACGATTTAATCCGGAGATCCGGAAATTTTCAATCTGAAAATTTCAATCCGAATGAAAACGTGGCTAATCCGAAACAACTTATTTATTCGAATGAATTCGAATCCATCCGAGTCAATTCGAATCAATACGATTGAATATGAATCAATCCAAATGAATTTGAATCTATTCGAATAAATTCGGACTTTCGATTTTATTAAATTTAAAGCTAAGCTGATCCAAATTTATATCCAAAAAACTTCGAACTTATAATCCGAATTAATACGAATCAATGCGTTTGAATGCGAATTAATCCGAATGAATGTAAATCAATACGAATAAATGAAAAACTAATCCTATCAATTGGATCGGATTGATTTAAATATGAACTTCTAAAAGGAATTAATACAATTCCTAATTTTTCAGTGGTCCACTCGAAATCAAACGAATTCAAACGCATAGAAATTATTTTATCCCAAACTTTTGCCATTACCTTACCGACATTTTTTTCTATGCACCTTTAAGGCCATCTAAGACTTACCTCATCCCTACCTTACCGACACTTTTTTCTCTGTAAAGATACGTCTACATTTATTGAGATATCAAATTGAAAATTTCTAAAATTGAAGCTAAAGCATTAAGGTACGTTTGTCTGGTCCAAAATATTGACATTTATAAAAAAAAAATTTCAGACCAGATAAACATACCTTAGGATATGTATTTTTTTTTTATTTTAGAAATTTCCAATTTGATATCTCAATAAATGTAGAAGTATCGTTGCAGAGAAAAAAATGCTGGTAAAGTAGGGATCGGGTAAGTCTCACATGGCCTTAACTTGATAAAGAAATTATATATGTATTAAAAAGAAAATAGCCATAAATATATTGAAAAAAATTGCAGACGGGTTTCTTGGGATCGTTGCCGCATTTATTGATGACGATTATCGTGCCTCTTGGTGGTCTGCTGGCGGATCACCTTCGTAAACGTGGAATTATGTCGACCACCAACGTGAGAAAGTTATTCAACTGTGGAGGTTTTGGGATGGAGGCACTTTTCTTTTTGGTGGTTGCGAGCGCAACTACGAGAGGAAGTAGCTTCGTTGCCACCTCGGGACTGACAATTGGTGTGGCTTGCAGTGGATTTGCTATTTCTGGATTCAACGTCAACCATCTCGATATTGCTCCCAGATACGCCAGTATTTTGATGGGGCTGTCTAATGGAATTGGCACCATCGCTGGATTATTTGTCCCAATTTTTGTGGATCACGTGACTCAGAATAAGGTTCATTTTATTTGATATTATATATATTCTTGAGAAAAACCATCTTTATATCACTATTGTTATTTAAGATCTTGTATTCAAGTTTTGATCTCATTCCCTTTCTTTATATTAATTAATAAATATTATGGATTTATTGTCCGTCGTATAATTTTGAAAGGTTACTGATAAATATATGTCTCAAACTTGGCATAAGGCCCAAAATTTAAATGGGATCTAAAATTCACATAGGGATAAAAATTGACATTGTATTCAATGTGTACATAAGGCCCAAAAATTATAGGGCCCAATATGTATATAGAATATTTACTTAAAACCCAAAACTGTCATAAGACAAAATATGGAAGTTGGAATATTGAAAGTACCCAATATAGATAGAGAGCCCAATGTATGACCTAATGTGAATTTAAGACTTAAAAGTGTCACATATTCCATTACGGCCTCAGAAAACTATATACATATATTCAGATTCGGTCTTACATGTATATACGGTCCTATATTCATTATGAATATAGGACCGAAGATGACATAGGATCCAATATATAGGACCGACTATATACATAAAGTTCAACACTGTCATAGGACCCAATTTAAACATATGCCCATTTGAGCATAAATTACAGAGAACCCAATAGGTTCCAAAACTGACACAAGACTCAATATGGACATAGGATTCAATATATTCTTAAGACCCAAAACTGCCATAAGACCCAATTTATACCCAAGAAACAATCTGGATATAGGTCCTAGAAATGAGATTTGGCCCAAAAATGGCATAGGACCCAAAACCAGAATATGACCCAATATGGATATAGGACCAAAACATGATATAAGACCCAATCTGAATATACGGCCCGAAGATGATATAGGACCACATATGTACACAAGACCCAATACTGATATAGGGTCGAATATGAATTGTTAAAGATCAGAGAATATTGCCGAACTTTAGGTTTTCACTCTGGCGGGTGGAATTAGTTAAATAATTCTTATTCACATTTTTAGAGTTTTAATAATAAGCATTAATATATTTAACAACTAAAAGAATTAATAAATACATAACCACACAGGATTAATTAAAGATAACGCTGGCTTCATAAAAGACGCTCGATTTTTCGCACTCTAAACCGTTTGTAGTAATTTAAATCTATTTTACGTAATTTGTAATCCGCACGTCTGATTCTTATCGCGTGTTCGCTAAGAATGATCAACAATAGCGACTCTCCTTTAAATCTCTAATATTCATAATTTCATTTGCACAATTAATGCCATCCATATATTATTTGCGCGAATATTCAAATCAATATAATTCTATAATAGAATATAGGATACAAAACTGAGATAAGGCCCAATATGTACATATAGGACCCGAAACCAACTTATCTTAATTTATTTATGAAATAATATATTTTTGCAACACATGCATGAAAATGGCTGAATTTTCCGCATGCTTTATGGACACGGAATGTGGCCATATTTTCATGCATTTTTTGCAAAAAACATCGTGTGTGACATGTGCGGAAAGTTAAACATTCACTCGTGGAATGTTCAACTTTCCGCACTTGTAACACAATGTACTATTATTGAATAATTTTTAAATGAAAATGAATAATAAAAATATTTTTTTTTCGGCATTTTAGGACCCGCAGAGTTGGAGGAACGTTTTTATCGTAGCAGCTTGCGTTCATTTTTGTGGAGTTGCCTTTTACGCTATTTTCTGTTCCGGAGAGGTTCAACCTTGGGCAGATCCGACCCTGGAAGAGCAGAAAAGCTGGAATCCTCTAGATGATCTGGGTCAAACTGGCCCACCAACTCGACCTCCACCAATGACTATGCAATCTGAATTCATAGTAAGTAATAATATTAAACAAAATAAAATCGAAATATTCCAAGCCCCTTTTTATATTCACTTTTCAAAACCCCTATTTCCCAACCCCCTTTATTTTCCAAATTCCTTTCCACATCCATTTTTCCACTAGTGAGCATGATTCTGCGTGTAATTTATGTCCATGAAAAAGTGGGTGTGATCAGTGGGCATTATCACTCGACGAGGTCAGTAGGTGTGGTCAGTGAGTGTGATTAATATATTTGGTAAAATAGGTTTTGCGCAGTGAAACATGCGAGTTACGTGTATAAGTAGTCAAATCAGGTGGTCGTGATCCAGGGTGTGGTCAACTTTATGTTGAAATAAGATAGGTGTGGCCTAGAATTTTTTTAAGTGTTAAAATATAGTGGGCGTGGTGAATAGACGTAATATGTGGTTATGATATGTGGACGTGGTATATCATTTACGCGGGGAAAGAGAGTGGGTGTCATTAATATATTTGGTAAAATATATTTTGAGCAGTAAAACATGCGCTTACGTGTATAAGTAGTTAAATCAGGTGGGCGTGGTCAACTTTATGATGAAATAAGATAGGCGTGGTCTAAAATATTGTTTTACGTGATAAAATAGAGTGGGCGTGGTAAATCGGCGTATCGAGTGCTTAGATAATTTACGTTATCAAATAAGATGGGCGTGGTTAACTATTAGGAGACGCTTTAGAATGGGAAAGAGTCAAAGCATATGAAAGAAAATTTACGTCATACCTAAATGGCCCTTAAAATATTTATTAAAATAGAGTAGGCGTGGCTTAAGGTGTGATTATGATATGTGGTTGTGGTCTTTGGGCGTTTACACTGGAATAGGAAGTGAGAGGATAAAAATACAAATATCGGAACTTAATATTGTAAGTTCTTTTTATAGTATAGATCTATATTTCTACATTTAATTATTATGCAATTCTCTCCTTTCAGAAACAGCCATCCTTAGGAGGGACATCAGAAAATTGGAGCTCTCAAGAGCCAACAGCTCCTCCACAATACAATGAACTCTTCAGCCAAGAGAAGATCGAACCCCATTCGCAGGTGACTTACGGCTCGACTGAAAGCAGTTCCGTCAATCCATTCCGTTCGACGAACCCCTTCATTTCTGGCGTCAATGCGTCCTACGTTCAACCTTCAGCGACAGACGACAACTCTTATGATGTTTTAAAAGATGAGTAATTTTCATAAGTATTCGTAAATCAATTAATGATCAGAAGAAAGTAAAAGGAAAAAGAAAAAATAAGTAGGCTGATCTACATATGTGACTGAAAATGACATATGAATTTCGAATATGAGCCATTGGCTAGCTCGTTTTTACATAGAATCTTGGATTAGTAGGTGACATATACTTCTGAGGTGCTAATTTACAAAGCTGTACAAAATTGTGAATAATTATACAAGATTGGATGAAATTGTACATCATTGTATAAGATTATACAACATTGTATGATATTGTACAAAATTGCACAAAAAAAGCAAAGGTTGTGTGTAATGTTCAAAATCAATTAACGTTGGGCGTGACCAGTTGGTGTGTCGAGTAGGCGTGGTAATTAGTTGTGTCTAGTGGGCGTGATTAATTGGTATAATAGGCGGGCGTGGTCATTGGGCATACTCAATGAGTGTGGTTAATGGGCGAGATAAGTGGGAGTGGTCATTGGGCGGTGTAGTGGGCGTGGTTAGCAGATTTTGTAAGTGGGCGTGGTTACTGGGCGTGATTTTTAATATCTGATGTTTAGTAGCGAACAAAAATGCACCTTAGAAGTTTAAGTCATCTTCTAAAGCTTCCAAAAAGTTTCTCAATCTCATCAGAGAGAAACGTATTCGAGAGTAGAATCATCGACAATAATACAGTGTTAATTGAGGGATGGACTTAATAATGTCTCCCCCCCCTCTCTCGCTCTCCTCTCTCATGGGAAAAAACATGATCCTCGAAGGTATCTTTCAAGTTTGAAGATAACTCGTTCAAATGCATACATTATCATGTTAATGGGTCCCAAATATTAATATTATATACAGCATTATGCAATTTATAAATCAAAGTAGTTTTATAATATTGATATTGTATGCTTGAATTAATCCAGAATTTTAAAAATACTTTGCTTCTTATTAAAAGATTTTTATATTTCAAAATTTCTTAAAATTCAATTTTAAAAACAATTTATTAAAATTATTTAAAAAATCTCTCATCTTATCTTTGAAACCTTACAAATATTAACAATGCTATATTGCTACGTATAATATTTTTAATTTGGGAAAAGTTCCTTCCTTCGATGAGAATAAGATTTTCCGAATGTTCTTGTGCATGATCCAGATATTTAAAAAAAAAATATATACATATATTCCTTAATCTCGAGAACGATACCTAAGAGGGCAGATGATAGCGTTTTTTTTTTTTTAAGAAGAAGAAGAGTACAAAATAAAAACTTTGTTTTTTGCGCAATTTAGTTTCTAAGCAGACAAAAGTATTACAATGAAAGTATATTTGAATTTAAGTAAGACTACACGTAAATTTAAATGAAAGTATTTAAATTTGAATTTAAATAAAAAATTTATTGAAATTTAAATTCAAAAAATATAGAATTTAAATTTAAAAAAAGAATTAAAGGAAAATATTTACACTTGTTATACATTATACATTTTACATAATATAACGGTCTTTCGTGGAAAGAACCTGCAAGGTGATTTGACGTCAATAATATTAATTATGCTGATACGTCAACTACGATGATGTTATGGTTAAAAAATTATCTCTGAAATGAGGACTTTCTCTCTCTCTCTCTCTCTCTCTCTCTCTCTCTTTCTCTTTATGTTTAAAATATTCAGACTTCGATTTATTTAAATTTGTGAATTAAAATCACTCGCTGCCAGAAAGTTCGATCCGACAATAATGGCACTGTATTATAATTGCACCGATATCGAACTGCATTTTTTTAAATATATAATTTATATGAAAAAAAGTTTTAAATGATAATCGTTGCTCAGGACTAAAATTTTAGCTATACTGTTTAAGTGTTAAAATTGTTATTCGATTTATTCAATATTGTTTCACTCTTAAGTTTACATAAATGTTTATTTAAAATTTAAATATTTATTTGAAAATACTCAATTGTTACTAAAATTTCTTTTTAAATTTTTTGTAGTCGAAATGAAAAAAAAATCTTAGCACGTATGAAGACAATAATTGCACGAAATGAGGACGCACTTTTGAAAAATTTACTTATAAAATCACAAAGAAATTTAATATAATTAATTTTATGAAAGTGTCAAAATTTTGGCTATTATTATTGCTATTCTCAATTTCAAAATGTCAAGGCAAATAGTTGAAGAAATCTTGAGACTAAAAAACTGAAAAATCCCACTTTATTTATTACAAAATTTTTGCAAGTGCTTGTAGGACACGTATAATTGCACTGCGCAGCTGTAAGTGTCATAGTTCCCGACCGCGTAAGAAGAAATGTCATCTAACTCTATGGCATAGTAATATATGGCAATCACGCAGCAATGTATGCTATAAAACTCTTTTGCGCAGCAATAGATGCCTTAAAACTCTACTGCGCAGCAATATATGTCGTATAAATATACTGTGCATCGATGTATGTCATAAGAATCTACTGCGCAGCGAGGGATGCAATAAGGCACCCTTGAAAGTGGTGAAACAGTACTGCGCAGCGTTAAGTGCTCTTGTTGCACTTATATAATTTTAAAAAATAAAATAAAAAAATTCCAATAAAGTTAATAATAATTAATTAATAATTCTGCACCAATTATTAATGAGAATAGTAATAATAATATTTATTATTAATAATGGCGTTAAACTTAAAATTTAACTTCAAAATTTTTTAAGTAGAAAAATATATTTTAACGCCATTGGCTGAACTTTTAGGTATATAAAAAGCGAGACACAAAGAAAAGATTAAAATAAAATATAATAGGTGATATATAATATATTATATATAAATATATAATACAGGGTGTTTTTGGGATTATTTTATTTTTCTTTGTAGGGATGAATAAAGGATGAAAAACCAAGTCGAAAATGTCTTTTGCAAAATTTTACCAAACTCTCAGTTTTTGAGTTAGAGAAAATTTGAATTAACCGGGAAGTCACAAGTCTGACAAGGATGCTACATCTCGTGCTTTCTCACACAACAAGACTTTCTATTCAACTTCAAAACTCTCTAGCTCGAAAACTACAAATCTGAGAAAGTTTTACAAAAGGACTTTTTGACTTTTTTTTTCCTCCTCTATCCGTCTCTACAAGAAAAAAAATAATTCTCGAAACTACTTGCATAAAGTATATAATATATTATTATATAATATATGTAATTATATTATGTATCGCAGATATTTATACATCTTTGATTAATGAAATCAAAATAAGAAATATTAACGAAAATAAGGTGAAGAATAATACACACGTATTCACACATTATATTGTATATATAAAATATATATGTACAATTATAATATAATTTTACACAACATACACATGCACATTCGGATTTATTCAACGCACACACATTCACACGCGATACACTTTACCAAAAAATGAAAACGAATGAAAGTATTTGAAAGTTTAATAATCTTCGTCTATATCGTACAATACATATGAAAGTAATTAAATTATAATTAAATAATTAATAATTATGAATATAAATTATTATTGAGCCTAGTATAGGAAATTTGAAGAATCTATCTTTTATCATTTTTGAATTTTATCATTTTAAAAAAATTCAATGCACTGGAAAACGGAATATATAATTACAGATAAAAAATATAAAAATTTCTAAAAGTATCTTATTTATTGTGAAAGTAGACTACACAAAAAAAATTTTGTATTCTTTTTCAAATGTAATGGTTTACTTATCTTAATGAAATGAATAAATAATACCTCTTTGCCTAGTTGAAAATAATTTTGAAACAAAGTTTCTGTTGAGTCATTAAATCTGCGATATTAAATTCTCATTAAATGACAAATTGCAATTAAATTAACACACACAGGAAACTGGGAGAAAGTTTAAATGAGAGGTCAGATCTCTGTGAATAAAATGCAAGTTCCCAGTGCATTGTAAAAATAGTTAATGACAGTGATACAAGAAAATTATAAATCTGGGATTCTCATGAAAAAAAATTCTTTTCATCACGGAAAATGTAACAATAATCATACCTTTTTTAACCCCTGACGAAATTGAATTAAAGTTAACAATTACTCTGCACTCATAATTTTTGTTTAAAGTGGGGCAGAAATACTGTAAAAAGTTAGCTCATGTTTTTGTTTCGCAAAGAGTAAAATATAAATAAATAAATAAATATATTATAAACGTATATTCACGAAATTTAGTCAATTTACGCGAGACCTTTCTAAGAGTGAGCCTATGAAAATATATTGCAGAATTAAAATATTGAATTGAGATACTTTAAGGGAAAAATATATATATGTATACAATAATATATTATTAATTAAAATTATATTAAGTCGACCACAAAATAAATTCATTAATTTATAATCGATGTATATCGTGACAGACCGGCAATTGATAATTATCTGAAAAAAGTATGATTTATAATTTATTTATTTAATTAACTTAAAAATTAAGTGGATTATTTTCGTGTTTTTAATTTTGTTAGATAAATTGCTTATCAATTTCTGTTCAGAAATTTAGTAATATTATATTTGAAAGTATATATAAATATTTATCAATATAATATAATATAATAATATGAATGTCACATGGGGTCATTCTTTCTCAGAAAACTGGACTAGTACTTTAAGTTTTTATGGCTGTCTAAATTTTAATTTTTTATATTTTCTGTTTTATTAAAAGAAGCGATGAAGTTCAGTCAATTTTGCTACATTTGATTGATAGGACGAAGACAACAATTCGTCATTAAAGTAAAGTAGTTGACTGGCCTAATGTTACATTCGCGGTGTGATAAACTGAGATTAATGGGAATCGAGGGAAAGATCGTAATTTGAATTGCGTGTAAAATTACACTAATTAATCATAGGTTAAGTTAAAATGCTGTTCGAACAATAATAACTGAGATATTTATATATATATACATGTATAGATATATATACAAACGAGTAATTATTTATGACAATAAATCAATCGCATCGGACTTTTTTCATTACTCGACCATAAAAATTTATGTATTTAAAACCTTTTTATGAATATTGTAAGTTACTTTATTTTCGTCTTTTAATATAGAGGAAAAATAGATTTTTTATTGTCTTAAGTTACAAATGAAAAGAAAACGGTTACGTAACTGTTATATAACGGCTACATTATCTTAACGTGACAGATATGTAACTTACAATACCATGACACAATTATTACATGACTTCTGTAAAAATGCAAAAATTCTATATGGAATAAACGTAATGAAATTGTTATATAACTGTTACATAAAAGTTCATTGGCTATTATATAAATGTATATAACAATATAACTGTTACAATGCTGTGATGTACCTGTAACGTAATCATAAAGTTACTGTTACATTACCGTTACATGGCTGTTTTATATTTTCGTAAAGTAACAGCTACATAACTTTTATATAACTGTTCCATTACATTATATAACTTCTAAAATAATGTAACATATCTATTACGCTATTATGACATACATGTTACATAACTGTAATGTAACCGCAACGTAACCACAAAGTTACGCAATTGTAACGAATCTATTATATAACTGTTATGTAACTATTATGTGTCTGTTATATAAATGTTACATTGCAGCATATAACTGTTAAAATACAGTAACGTACATGTTATATTACTCTAACGTAACTGTTATATATCTGTAACGTATCCACAACGTAACCCTGCAGTTACTGTTACATAACTGTAACGTAACCATTGTAAAACTTTTATGGAACTGTTATGTAACTGTTATAAAACTGTTACAGTGTTAGAAAATAATCTCTTCGATTTTAAAAACTTGCCCATTTATTTTTTGTCCAAAGCAGTAAAAAAAAAGGAAACGTAGTGAAATATTTTATTCCTCGCTGCTGAGATTCGATGCGATTAAATTGTTAAAGCTTCTTAGAATCTTCGAATATGTACTTACTCGTAGTTTACAGTTGAAAATGTAAAAATTTTCGTCTTTTTGAAAAAACTGTGTTTTTTAAATAATATAATGCCACTGATTTTTTGAAGACAGTTTTACGTCATTCTACGCCATTCTTAGAATAAAATTTGCGAAGAAAGAAATTCTTTGACTTAAGTGTTCATCTACAATCTACAAGTAGATTTCAGAAAAATAATTGTAAATGCTTTGCGTCGTCGTGTACACTTGTATAATGAACCACAATATTTATTTATTTCATTTTTTAAATTAATTTTACACCTCTAATGGCCATATTTTAAAAATTTTATTTATTAAATCTTTTAATATTGACAATAGTGAAAAATACCAAATGTACATTTGTACATGATGACGAAAACTGCATACACTACAAAGTGGACAATAAAGGTGAAAGTAAAAAGGAAACCAATGAAAGTAATATATTATTAAGGACAATAATAATAGGGAGAAGAGATAAACTATTATCTGTTTCCCTTGTATACTTATATGTACTATTAGCAGCTTTTTATTAGCTTCTGTGTTTTATCATCGAGAATGAAACTCTTACTGTTATAATATCTGAATATAGAAACCTTTATCCAAGTCCTGAAAAGGGGTGGGTTTGCCCATTAAAATTGAAATTGCAATTAAAAAATTAAGTTTCTTTTTTTGGAGATTTCGGATAAATTTACACATTTGGGGAACTTCGCGTCCTATGCCACTGGGGGAGTATATATGAATAATTATTTTTCTTCAAATAAAGTTTGAGATTGACAGAATTGCCCCTTTAACGACTTACGAATCAAACTATGAAAATACGTAGTTCGTTTTAGTTTTAATTAGAATAGAAATTTAAATAGTTATAAATAGTATTTTATTTGTTCTAGAGGCAGAAAGTGTTGGTAGAGAATGTTTTGCGTGTGAGGTGTGTTGCGTTTTTGAAGTCATTATTAATTAATCGAATTATTAATGGCTCATTCTATAGCTGTAAATCTTATTCTCCAAATCGTCGATACGAGTTCTGTATTAATAAAATTGATGAAAACGGGTAAAAATCTTTGCATAGTTTACTCAAAAATCAAATTGTTGACACCTTTCTTTAGTCACTTTTTAAAATAATGATTTGTGCTTGACTTTGATAATCAGAGATTTTTTAATTTGTCTGTTTTTAATTGCAGATTTCTGTTACCAACAATTACCGACAAAAAATAATTTTAGGGTTCGAGTCCGGACTAAATTTGGAAGTTTCTGAATAAGTATTTTCATTTCAAAAATATTTGAAATACTTTAAATGTTTTTTGACTTCAACACAGTATAAATATTATATTTAACACGGACTCGAACCATACTTTCAATGTCGATAAATATGTCGGTAACGGGAATCTGTAACTGGATGCTGCCAGCTTGTTTACATAGCGTTACAGTTCGAAAATTGTATACTTACTAATTTTATATTTTTAATGTGTTACCGGGTTTTGTCGATAATTACCGAACTATAACGATATTTACTAATATTTATCGACGTTATCGACATTTTCCGATATTTACCTGCATTTCCCGACATTTACCGAATTTTTCCGATATTTACTGTTATTTACCGACGTTTATCGTCCTTTATCTCCATATATCGACATCTGCCGACTTTGGGGGTTCGTGTCCGTGCTTAATATAAACATTTCATCAATTTTCAAAACTACTGAAATTACTTTTGATTGTTTTCCACATTCTGATTTACTACAATCTTCTCTCATAATTCGAAAGGTTTTAACATCTAGCACGGACACGAACCCTGGAATAATTTCGATGACGATAAATGTCGGTAACAGAAATCTGTAATTTTTGCAAATAAATTCGCAATATTTGTAATCTGAACTAGTGTTTATCAACAAAATGAAGATGAAAATAATTTACGAGATAATTTTGCTTCTTTAGAAGTTTTTAATTGTAGCATGGACACGAACCCTGGAATAACTTCAATGTCGATAAATGTCGGTACAGAAATCTGCAGTTTTTCTAAATAAAGTAAACTGAAATCTTTAAAATGTAAAAGCTTTGAATCTAAATAGTTTGTATCAGCAAAATGAAGATGCAAATGATTTCTGAGTTAATATTGCGAAACGACTGCGTTTCTGGTGTAAATTAATCTGGATAAATTTATCAATGTGATCAATTAACACCTCGTATATTAGGCAATATCTGCTATTCAAAATCATCGCATATGTATTATAGTAGTAGATAATAATTCTATATACATATAGTCATCGCGCGTGAGTGCATACACACCAACAGAAATACACAAACACATACATGCATATTAGCCATGCATTTCAGAGGTGTTGTGAAAACTTGTCATTAAGGCCATGTAAAATTTACCCGATCCCTACCTTACCTACATTTTTTTCTCTGTAACGCTACATCTACATTTATTAACATATTAAATAGAAAATTTCTAAAATTGCAGCTAAGGCAAATTTTTTTTCATTTTTACAAAAATTTAAGACCAGATAAACATACCTTACCATAGTTTCTTTAATTTTATAAATTTTCAATTTGATATCTCAATAAATGTAGACGTAGTGATGCACAGAAAAAAATGTCGGTAAGGCAGGGATCGGGTAAGTTTTACATGGCCTTAATTACGGCAAGTTTTCACCCAGGTTACCAGGTTCTATAATTATACCCTTGCGTAGTTTGTAAATTAGAGTGAAATAATTATTGTTATTCACCGGTACTGTCTGGTTTGTTAATAATTATTAATACTGTATCGATGATTATGTAAAAAATGTATATGTATACTGTAATTTGAGTGTATCGTGTAACAAAAGGATTACCGATGGCTATTGACAATAAAGTGGAAGTCGATCTTTTCGAAAATTTACTATTTTTAATTTTTTCCCTACGTACTGTTTTTTATTTTATTTTTATTTGGTTTTTGGTACTGAAAATGTGCTTTAATACAAAATCCAAGACAAGCCAAATGTTGAGAAAAAGTTTGACAATTTGTTTTTGTTTCAATCTAGTTTTTATCATCTTGTTACCATCTTGTGGTAATGTTATCATATGTCGGTAAGGTAGAAATCCAAAATATATAACCTATGGAAATCTTACAAAGGATTTATAAAAAGCTCATTAATTTTAAAGGATCGGTTTGAATCATAAGATAACACGAATGAATCAAATTTCCTTCGTAATAATCAAAAATATGTATTTCTTTTGTTTCTTGCAAATTTTTTTCAAATTCTGTTGAACTCTTTTAGAGATGTGTTTGTATTATAGCTATTTACGGAATTGTTGATACTTTTGAGTTTTGCTTACATTCATCTGTGGGAAAGGAGGTCTGTTATGTACTTTTAATTTTTTTTTATATTCAATTAAATTATTATAACCCTGAATATTATAGTTATATAAAATTACGAGATTTGAATACATACCAAGTTATAAAATTTCGGTTATATATTTTTAGAAACTATGTAATTGAGATTGGAGGACCAAATTTAAAATAAAAATTTATTTCCTCGTTTCTAAAAGAAGAGACTGGACAAGAATGACGAATACGAAAAAGGATATGCTAATAACTTTTATTTAATTTCATATTCTCTTTCAGGAATTTTTCTCCTTTCGAAATTCATTAGAGAATTTTTTAATTGATAAGAATTGAAAGAAGTTTTAACGTAAAATGGAATAAAGGGTATTAAAATAAATTCAATTAAATTCAACAAAATTCGATGGAGTTTGTCGGTATTAAAAAGAATTCATCGGAATTCATTGGAATTCCACAAAGAAAAATTAATATAAAAAGAATTCGACCAAATTTCACCGAATTATGTGGAATTCATTGGAAACCAATGAAATTCAGAGGAATTCAGTTAAATTCAGATAATGTTAGTAAAATTTAGTTGAATTCGACAAAATTCTATGACAGTTATTGGAATTTAACAGAATAGAACAAAATTGGAAGGAATTCAATGGAACTCGGTGGAATTAAAATAAATTAAATTGAACTCAGAATTCAGCAAATTATAAATAAGTTCAATGGAATTTCAAATCGATAAAATTCAATCGATTTGAAAGGAATTCACCATTGAATTACACGGAAAGTTTAACGAAAAATTTAATGAAATTAATTCCATTTAATTCAGGGAAATTCCATTTATCTCTTCTGAATTCCATTGAATTCCATTGTAGTCAATTTAGTTCAATTTTTAGTAGGAATTTGTCGAATTCTGTTGAATACTGGCAAATTTTTGTTGAATTCGATTGAATTTCATATAATGCTGTGAAATTTCATAGAATTTCATTAAATTTCATTGAATTCCTTTTAATTCTGTTTAATTTCATTAAACTTCATTAAATTCCGTTGAATTCTAAGAATCCCCTTGAATGCCATTGAATTTTTAATAGAAATCAATTGAGTTATTATAAGGTTCACTGAATTCCCATGAATTTGATTGAATGTGGTGGAATATATCGAACTCTATTGAATTTTGAGAAATTGTGTCGAATTCCACTGTATTCCATGGAATTATTTTGAATTTCATTGAATTCTTATATTTTTTCTTTGAATTGATTTGACCTTTTTTTAAATTAATGAATTCTTTAGAATTTAATTGAATTGCGTTGAATTATTTTTCATTTTATTAAATTCCATTGCTTTCCATTGAATTCCATTGAATTCCGTTGAATTCCATTGAATTCCGTTGAATTTCATTGAATTCCAATGAATTCTATAGAATCCTATTTAATTAAATTAATTCTGATGATTTCCATTTAATTCTACCAAATTGCTTTAAAATTAATTGTTTTCCCTTGAGGTCATTTGAATTTCGAAAAATTCTGTTGAATTACGCTGAATTCTTTTTAATTTCGTTGAATTCCATGAAATTCCGTCTAATTTTGTTGAATTATTATGAATTTAATTTAATTTCATAGAATTCCGTCAAATTCCAACGAATCCCATTTAATTCCTTTGAATTGTATTGAATTATATTATTCATTCTAATAAATTCTATTTAATTTCATTAAATTTACTAGAATTACATTATGTTTTAACAGTTTCCATTCAATTCTATTAAATTTGATTTAATGCGGTGGAATTTATCGAATTCTATTCAATACTGAGAAATTTTGTTTGAATTCCATTGAATTCTATATGTATTTTTTTTTATCTGGAACTGATTAACTTCTATTCATAACAATTTTTAGATTTCCTGTAACTGGGTTGACCATCTTTATATGTATATTTATGTCAAAGTTCGCAGCAACTAAACAAAACTGATTTGAAGCTTGGAAATTCGATATGTGTGTTACGTCCTGAGAATCGTAACACATCTCCAATTTTAAGATTTAGCAAGTAAGGAAAAGGTGGTTCTTCCTCGTTTTTGGTAGGGAAAGAGATTCTCTATATAGGGCTGATGATAACCGCAATGATTTAAAGGCATCTCTCGATCTGCATCTGAAACAAGGGTTGGTGACTTTCAATAAGACTCTCGTGGTGACACTGGTCACCACTATCTCTTTCTATCTCCATCTCAATCCATATCAATGCCTATATCTTTCAATCTCCACTTCTCTAACTCTTTATATCTTTTATCCATTCCCGTTTATCTCTTTTTATCTCCTTGTCAATCACCGTGCTCTCCTATCTCTTTCAATCCCCACTTCTATCTCTATTTATATCTCCGTGTATGCCGCTCTATCCCTTTCTATGTCCATGTCAATCACCATTCTCTCCTATCGCTTTCAATCCCCACTTTTATATCAATTTCTATCTACGTGTATACCTCTCTATCCCTTCCTACCTCCTTGTCAATCTCATTTCGCTTTTATCTCTTTTGATCCCCGTCTATCTCTTTCTATCTCCATATATACCTGCTTATCCCTTTCTATCTCTATTTCATCCAAATTTCACGCCTATCTCCTTCAATCCGTATTTATCTATCTTTATCTATCTCTTGCCTATACCATTCTATCTTTTTCAATCCCCACTTCTTTATTCCTGTCTATCTCTATTCTATTATCGTCTATACCTTTCTATCTTGTTGTAAATCTAAATTCGCTACAATCTTTTGCTTTTTCTCTCTCAAAATCTCCACTTTTCTATACCTTTAATCTCTCCTGTATGCTCATGTATCTCTTTCTATTTCGTTGTCAATCTACATTTACTGCTATGTGTTTCAATCCCCTGATTTATCTCCTAGCCTATTTCTAAACGTATTTTCTTGAATGTCTTTCTCTTTGCTTCAATACTATTTGCTATACAAATTTTTTAAGAAAATTTATCTAGAAAAATGATAGAAAAAGATATAGAAAAGGATAGAAAAGATTTAAGAAAGGATATAAAAGAGGAGATAAAAAGGGATAGAAAAGTGGAGATTTAGAGATAAGCGTGAACGTGGATTGACATGGAGATTGAAAGAAATATACAAAAAGAGATGAGAGATAGGAAAGAATAGAGAAGTGGGGATTGAAAGAGATGGAATGGAATAGGAGAGAGATAGATAGGGATAGATGAGAATAGTGGAGAGATTGAAAGGGAAATAAAAGTGGGATTAAACGAGACTGGAACGAATTTTGATTGAAAAGGAGAAAGAAAGATATATAGCAAGGAATAAAGAAGAAGAATATAGATGTGATGGATAAAACTGATAAGCGTGGATGTGGACTGAAATGGAGATAGAAAGGGATAGAGAACTGTCAATTAAAAGAGATAAGAGCGAATTAAGATTTCCAAAAAGATATTGCTAGAATATATACTTTCTGCTATCGCGAAATAAAATTATGAATTTACGCGTATTTACAATTTTTTGAATATTCGTATTTCAAGTACTGACCATAAAATAAGTGAAGAAAATACGGTTTATTCAAAAAAAAGTTTTACCTAATATATAAGGATATTACTGAACATAATCCGATTTTAGGAGAAGTAAATATTATAATTATTATTATCAGAATTGCGGTAAGTGATATTTTTTGCTTTAGATTGTGTAAAATGTAGATTAAAATCTTAGTGTTGGTAACAAATTTTAATAACTTGGATTATAAATTCTAATATTGTGGATTTTAAATTTTAACATCTTGGATTATAAATGTTAAAATTTATATTCGATTCAGTTTATAATCTAAGGTATTATCTGATAACATCTTTTTTTTAATATCTAGAGATTATAATGGTGTGGCTATACCGTACCCCATAGCGCCTGATTATAGGCACAACATCTTGTGCGTATCGGCACGACAGAGCACTGCTTTGGATTGATTAATTATCGATCCACGAGCAGTAACGCACAATCACGTTAGGTACCCGGCTACCTGTCTTTCCCATTAATAACGCGAATTTTAATGGGGATAAGACACGGGCGCTGGCCCACTATCATCGTCCGGCACCAGCTAGACCTACTCAACCGAGCAGTCTTGGACTTTCGGATTTTTTCGACTGGCATCGCAGCTTCATCACTACTTCTACATTATCTTCGGCATCGCAGTACTTCGGCATCTTGATCTTCAGTATAACCGGTAGATATAGGAAAGAAGACCCTTGTACGCTATTCCAAGCTGAGGATCTTCTTTCAGTAAATTTTGTTTTCCCTATCCTTTAATTTGTTGAAGGGTAGTTTTTTCGAGGGGTATCAATGTACGCTGCTCCAAGCTATTGATACACCTCCTTCGTTTTTGCACTTATTTTTGCCCGCAATTTTTTCTTTGATTAAAATTCTTTCGTTTCGCGGTTAAATTCAAATCCTTGTGTACGCTGTACCAAGCTGCGAGGATTTGAACCAGTTCGACCTTTTTCGCGGTTAAATTTCGATTCTCTGTGCACGCTGTACCAAGCTGCGGAGAATCGAAAGGGTTGAATTATACGTTAAACTCACGGTTCGTAAGGGATTCCAAGGAATTTCGAGGGGTAGAATCTCGGCGCGCGCAAAGAAGGGTTCCGGTTTCATAATAATTCTATCGCGGCGTGATCACACTCATCGAGGGTTCCGATTTTGAAACGCGTAATAC
>UCOH01009481.1:0-11098 GCA_900474275.1 Synergus japonicus
ATATATATATATATGTATAAGATCGAATCGAAAACTGGTAGCGAGTTATAGAACAACTTTCTAGCGACTCCGAGTAATCACAGGAATTAAGTACACAATCTTCTTATTGTTAGAAGACTGCAAGGTTGATCGCATGACTTCCTGGATCTTTCGACGCTTCTTTTTCATTGGAAAAGAAATAAAGAATCCTTTACTTTATGCACTCTGCATGTTCTTTGTCAGTTCATTGACAACCGGTTGAAAATAAATACCATGAATGAAAGACTTGCCTTTCTTCGAGGTGATGATGTCTGTATTCTTGTTTCAAAAAATCCACCAATAGTAAAAACAGTGCAAATCCTATTTCTGTCGATCGATTTAGTAAAACTTAAAAAAATGTTAATACCTATCTAACTTTAATATACTCTTTTCTTTATTACAACATTTTATAACGTAGAGTCGGAAAATATTCAAATTTATATTTATTCAGGGTGGCCACATTATTTCAGGCAAGTTAGGGGAATGACAGGGATAAAAAATTTCTTATGGAAATTTCAGGGAAATGAGAATATTTGTCAGGGAAAATAGAAATTGAGATTTATGCTAATTATGTTATTTTAGATTTTATAGTTTATTTAAAAAATTTTCAGGCATTTTTTGAAATTCTTTGGGGGGTTTCTAATGATTTCAAGGGATTTTCAATAATTTTAAAAGATTTTAAGAGGTTTCTAGAAATTTAAAGGCATTACAAGAGATTTGTGTAATTTTAAAGGATCTTATGAGATTTTTATGATTTTGAAAAGATTTTGTGGAATTTTACAAAAAATTAACAAGTTTTTCATGGAATTATAAAGGATTTTAAGAAACTTGTAAGAGTTTTGAAATTTTAAGGGATTATAAACATTCTCGTGGAATTTTAAAGGATTTTAAAAGGCTTGTAAGAATTTTAAGAAATTTTAATTTTTTTAAGTGATTTTAAGGGGTTTGATTCAGATTTTAAAGGATTTCACAAATTCTGTTAAATTCAAAAGATTTCAGCGAATTTTGAGGAATTTTAATAAGTTTCCAATAATTTTGAGAGATTTTGTCGCATTTTAAGAGATATTAAAGTTCCTCGTGGAATTTTGAAATATTTCAAAAGATTTTGTGAAAGATTGAAGGATTATGTAGGAAATTTTAAGAGATTCTTAGGAATTCTAAATGACTAAAGTTTTTTGAGGAATTTAAAGGATTTTCAATGATTTTGAGGAATTTTAAAACAATTAGTGAAAATTTAAGGGTTTTCATGAAATATTAACAAATTTAAAGGGATTTCGTGAAATTTCAAGAAATTTCAATGAATTTTAAGAAATCTTTTCAAAAGTTGTTGTAAATTTGCGAGATTTTTAAGAATTTTAAGTGTTGTGAAATAATTAAAAATTTTAAAAGATTTAAAGTGACATACGAAATTTTTGAAAAAATTTCAATTGTATTTTTACTGTGCTGGGTTAAGATTTGAAAATTAATTCGAAAAATTTATCACTCACATTCTAATCACTTTTACAATATAATTTAAATAATATTTTTTTTCTTTGGTGCTCTAAAATTTGGAATACTTGTCATAATTGACATAATATTTAATAATAGTTAATGTATTTTGAGATTTTGTTTTTATTTATTTTTTTCATTTTTTTTATTTTTATTACTTCTTCCACACATATTTAATTATAAATTCTAATTGATTTATTATATTTCAGTTTGTAATGTGGTTTAAGTTTTGAACGTTCAAATGAACGAATTTTTGTATTGATTGTATTTTAAACTAGAAACAGTGTTAAAACATTAATTTATTTGCATTAACAATAATTTAGTATGAAAGAATATTACTTATAATGTCTATGGTTATTTTTAGTTGAAATAACATTTATGGATAAAATAGAATTGGAAATTAAAACATTTTAAACTATTCATAATTGTTCAAAAAAGAGGACCCTCTCTTCACAAACTTTTAATTTAAATTATTAAGGACGGATAATTAGATATATTTTTGAACATTTCGTAATTTTTACTTGAACTTTAAAGGCCGAATTATCGTTGAATCAGACAGTTTTTTTTGCTTAGTTCCTCTTGAGTATTTTTAAAAAACCATTTAGCTTCGTTTCGTAGAAACTCCGTTAAATTTCGTAAGATGAATTAAGTACAGTTAGTTCTGTGGTCAGCAAGAGTGAAAGTGTACCGAGGAAAATAGTCTTAAACGATCTAAGTAACTGCTTTTATTACTCTTGTCTGTATTGAAACAATTGAGAAAAAATTAATCCCTAATTAATTATTAATAAAATTGAATTAAAAATCCTCAAAATTTTCTTTTCCTATACTTGATCATTATTACTCATTAAGTCTTATATTTTTAAACCGACCAACCAATAATTATCTTATTTCTTATTCTTTCACATTACGACCTTGAAGAGTTTACCTATAACAGTAGTTTATTAGCTCTCGACACTTTCTAAGTAAACTCTCATGATTGTGAGTCAGACTGAATAATTACTTTATTGTTTGGAAAAAACTTTATTTGCTGCCATTATTAATTAGGAGCAATAAAAAAATGTATATTCTCATAACAGACGTTAAATTGTGCTTTTTTTTATTATTATTTCCGACTCGACGGAAATTGCAGCAAATAGCAGCTTTTGTTCTGGGACAAAGTGATATAATTACCTTCACCAGTTGCGGTAGAAGTTAAATGACACTGAATAAAATATATGTCATTTACCTCAGAACTGAAATAATGCTGTCTGCTGCTCTGATATATTCAAATTAGCGTGATAAAGAAAATTTCCGACATTAGAAAATTCTCATACTGGAAAATTTTATTACGGAATGCTGATAATATTACCGTATATAATTTTTTTTACATGTATAAAAAATACCCACAAAAGAGCCCTTTCTGAATAGGAACAAATGTTTTCTACATTGAATATTTTTTTAAATCACATATTCTCTACATAAATATTTTTTTATTTTTATATTTCAAATATTGTCTACATAATTAAATTACAAATTAAATTATATTTTATTAAAATTACTTTTATCGGAAAATTAAAATAAAAAATTCTCAAGAAATATTGACTTGTTTTTTAACGATTAAAAAATAGTGACTTATTTTTGAACGATTAAAAAAAATATTAACTTGTAAGGTAGTGGAGTTATTTAATTTTAATAAATGATATACATTTTTATTGTTTTCACAAAAAATTTTATAAAATACTTCAATATTTTAAGTTATTATTTAAAAAATATAAAAAAAAAAAAGAAAAAGTGGTACCATCGTTTAGAAAAAAATCTGCCCTCTTACGCGGGCACATTCTCATACACACGTCGCGCTCCGTGTTGCGCGCTGGCACCTATTTTTTAAATTTAAATTACTATAAAATGAAATGGAATGCGAACGAAAACTAATTTACTTAAGGTTCTATTGACCTTAAGGAGCACATTCTCATCAGGGCACTCGCGCTCGGCTTTGTTTAGCAATATTTTTCATGATTAAAACGAAAACTACTCATCCTGTTGAAAAATCGTTCAAGGGGAACTTGTAGATCTCAAAATTTGAATTTTAGTTTTTTTAAGGAAATTCAAAAAGTTATTATACCTATCCTATAGAGTGTTCAAAAAGAAACATTTTTCATCTTTAGACTTTTTTTTCATATCGTGCGTTGTTTGGCTTCTAATTCAAGTTTTATTTCATTTTTGTGGATTTTCAAAATGTTATAAGTCTTTCTATTTTTTTCTTATCCAACAAAGTCATTCAGAAAAATTGTTCGTCTTTTTGAGAACTACGAACATCCGTCATTAGAATTTTTAAATTAAAAAAAAAGTGGTTTCAAAAATTTTCAAAATGCTCCAACTTTTTGAATTTTTATCCAAAATGGCTGGCCAACGAACTTGACCTTCATTTTGGGATACTAAAAGAGTATACCAAAGGACAATCCAATCGGTCAATTCTTTCGAAAGTTATCGTGCTAACAAACTAAAATCTACAGACAGACAGACAGACACATTCGTAAAAACATGTTTTTCGGATTCAGGGGGTCCCAAAACGTGGACATTTGGGGGGAAAACTGGGGGGGGGGTCAAATTTTACACAAATCTAATACATTCTCTCTGATGAGAATGTAAAAATAAAAGTTCGTGGCAATTCGAGGAATCACTTGTATTTGCCTCGTTCCTTGTGTCTATAGCTAAGAAAGACAGGTTATTGGTTATTGTATTTCGAGTTTCATCATCAATCACGTCTTTTTTTTTTAATTTAAAATGGTTTAAATGGAAGTGCAATTGTAATATGGCTAAGAAAAAAGAGGTGAGTAAATGTTTTTATTGTTTTTTTTTTATATATTTTGGGGGGTGTTCGGGTATACCGTCTCATTTTATGTTAAGTATAAACCTTAGACCGAACACTAGCAATTTTACAATAAAAGTTTAACATTATCAAGGCAATCATTAGTATCTTTCTGCCCTATATATTCGTCGCGGTAATTTTCAATAGATTTTTAAAAAGTAAGCTATTGACAACATATAATTATAATTTTTTTTCTCAAAGTACATGCGCACAACTGAACATTACATTTATCTAATGCCATTTTTAAATTATGTATAATGAAATTTACACATAGGTTTTCATTGATTTTTTTTAGAAATTGTTGGTTCAACTTTTAACTTTAAAGTTCGATAAGTAAATAATTTATCATCCCTAACCTCTATTTAATTCGGATTGCACTGTTCGAGTACTGGGTCCTTGTCTGTTTGACAATTGCTCCCAGGGGCAAAAACGCGTTCGACTACTGCTCCTTATGAGTCAATCTTTAAATATATATATATTTTTTTCTAAATTAATGTTTAAAAAAATCTATATTTTCTTGTTTAAATAGTTGAAAGAATATTTATATTTACAGTTAAAAATATCTTCACAAGTTTTTTCCGAATTTGAATACCTTAAAAATGCTTTTAAATGGGCAAGAGTTGACACTAAGCCGTTAAGTGTTCGAGTATCGGGTCCACTACCTTATTTTTATTGATTAAAAAATATATTGTTAAAAAAAAAAAAGAAAGAAAAAATTTAGTAATTTGTTTAGTAATTGAGCCAAGTATTTTATGAATTATATTTTAACAAAATTTCTTTTTGAATTATGTGGATTCAAGTTCGGTATTATTTATTACAACCATTCGTCAATTTTATTTCAATTTCGTTTTATAATACAATAAAAAGAACCGGATTTCGATGTTTTCTCTGAATTAATTTAACCTCAGCTTCTTGGTCAAGGTTCTGTACATTTCTAGTTAAAACCGAAGGTTAAATTTTTTAGTGGTTACGAATGTCCTCTCATATCTTCAGATTTCCAAGTCAGTCGAAATTGAAGGGACATTTTTCAGGAAAATTTGTATTAGAGTGTATTCGTATTTGACCCAAGTGTCAAGGTCAAAATTCCATTCTCCATTTTACTCAACGAAAATTATAGATAAATATTTTTTCGCTCTATAGCGCTAATCTTTTTTCAAATATAAGACTGCGTATACAGAGCGTAAAAATATTTAGTTTCGATACTTTTTGCATAAAACGAAGAATTCAAAATGTGACTTCAAAATTCAATATTTTCATTTTACTTAAAAAATATATAAATTACATATTGAAGTTGAAGGAAGAAAAAGAAACTAATGGCGCAAAAAAAAAAAAGGAAAAACTTCGAAATATCTTAAAATTTGTTAGGACTTCTTAAAACTATGTGAATAAAGTTTCGAACGTTCAAATGAATAAAATATTTTTTCAAATTATATTTTATCCAGAAATTGTGCCAACTAAAAATGACAATTAGGATTACAAGTTTATTTAATTCTTTATTATTTTCAATGTAAATGAATCAATATTTAAAAACTTTTTATAGTTACAAATACAATCAATACAAAAATTCGTGTTCATTTGAACGTTCAGAAATTTTCAATCATTTAAAACTCCCAAAAACCTCTTGCAATCCCTTAAAAATCCACAAAAACCATTCAAATTATAAATCTCTTAAAATCTTTAGAAATCTTATCAAATATCGTATAATTCTTAAAAATTAAAAAAAAATCTTTTAATAATTATGTAGAATAATCTCATAAAATCCCTTAAAAGTTTACTACAACCTTCTAAATTCTCTTAAATTCTACAAATTCTTTTAAAAATCATTTAGAAATTATTTTGAAATAGCTCAATAAAATTATCATAAAATTCACAGACACTTATTAAAATTCTAAAATAACATTTAAAGTCTCTTTACGTCCTTTAAAATCCATTAAAATTATAAGAAATCTCGTCACATTCCATGAAATCCTAAAAATTCTATAAAATCTTTTAAAAACGAGTCCAATCGCGCGCTTGAGCGCGCGCGCGTTTTTCGTATTTGAAATATTTTATGTCATTAGGCTTACTGCTCACTTCATGTGTAGCCAGTGGTAACGCTGACGTCAGAAATTGAGGTAACGCTATGAAGTTAGCTGAAAGTATGTTCTTTTTATAATAGGATCAGAAAATTTCGTAAAAGTATTCAAATCTCTTGACTTCTTTTAAAATGTCTTAAAGTCCCTTAAAATTCTCTAAAACCTTTTGAAATCCCTTAAAACACCCAGAAACATTTTGAAGTCACTTAAAAATTTCACGAAAACATTAGAAAACACTTAAAGTTCGTTGCAATCTCTTAAAGTTCTTAGAAGCCTCTTAAGGCCATGTAAGACCTACCCGATCCCTACCTTACCGACATTTTTTCTCTGCAACGCTACGTCTACATTTATTGAGATTTCAAATTGAAAATTTCTAAAATTAAAGAAAATATGCTTAGGTATTTTTATCTAGTCTTACATTTTTTTTTATAAATGTCAGTATTTAGGACCAGATGAACGTACTTTAATGCTTTAGCTTCAATTTTAGAATTTTTCAATTTGATATCTCTATAAATGAAGACGTAGCGTTGCAGACAAAAAAATTGCGGTAAGGTAGAGATCGGGTAAGTCTTCTTTCATGGCCTTAAATGACTTGAAATTGTAAGAAATAAAATAAATAATCGTGCGCGTAGCGCGCTTGTTGGTCTGCTAGTTCTAGTTAAAAATTGATTAATTCTACAGAGGGAAAAAATTCCAAATTTAACATTTGTAGAGTGAAATGAAAAAATAGAAGTTTTAGAGTTTGCTTTTTAGGGTTTGTTACGGTAATAAACTCAAAAATCACATTTTAATAAGTAATTACTTTCTGACATTATGACTGGTCGATTGACTTTACATCGCGTGAGAGATATGGCCAATTATTTCCACCTACGAATTTTCAAATCAAATCAAAGGAGTTTCTGGCCTTCGCGTGAGATTTTGGACCACGCCTTTAATATATATGTACTATATCCTTATTTCATGAAGAAAATGAAGCCAATAAATTCCTGATTCGAGACTTAAAAATAGTATAAGATTTAAATTAAATTTTTTTATTTTTTTAAATTGTGGCAAATTTCATAATTAAAAACGGAATTTTATTATTTCGTCAAAATAAAATTCCCGAGATTATAAGTATCAAATTGACAAATTTTAAAATTATATAAAATATGCTAAGGTATCTTTATATGGTCTTAATTTTTTTATTAATTAAAAGATTGTTCAAAAAATTTTTTTTTTATAAATGTCAATATTTAGAATCAGATGAAAATACCTTAATGCTTTAGTTCCAATTTTAGAAATTTTCATTTTGATACCTCAATAAATGTAGAAGTATCGTTGCAGAGAAAAAAATGTCGGTATTTTAATGTCGGTAATTAAAAAAAAGTTAAATTTTTTATCTAAAATTGAAGAGAAATCTCACTGTGATATCTGGAATTTTATTTCTAGGAAAAAAATACTGTTTTTTGATTTCTATCGTGAATATGTGAAATGAAAATGAAAACAACATAAACTTCAGTTAACACATAATGTTCACTTGCGGTCGAAGGACTCCTAAAGAGAATGTGATGACTATACATACAAGCAATGATGACGAAGAATTACACAAATTAACGACTTCTGATAGCAAACTCTTAACGATATTTGCTTCCTCGTGCCTCATTAATTTTTAATCGGCTTTTCATATTATTTTTTATGCGCACGTACGATGTATGTGCTTTTCTGTTTTTCTAGAATTACGCATTACGAACCGGAGATCGTGATACATCATTTTATTATTTATTTATTTATTTATTTATTTATTTATTTATTTATTTATTTTATTATTACCTATTATTACCTATTATTACCTTCACCACATTTTTTTCTTTGCAAAGATACTTCTCCAGTTATTGAGATATTAAATTGCCAATTTCTAAAATTGAAGCTAAAGCATTAAGGGGTTATTCTACTTTATACGCTAAGAAAAAAGAGCTATTCTTGAACATTTTCTTTCAGTATATCATGAACGACATGGAAATAAATATTTTTAGGTATGATAGGTCTGTTGCCTATAATAATTAATATTTATGAAAAAATGACAAAATGGCGGACAAAAATCGAAAAAAAAGAAATGCATTCTTTTTACTGTTTTTTTTTTGTTTAAAAAATTAGTAAAAAGGTTTTTTTTAATATATTAGAGTTTACAGACCTAGTTCAATATGTGTAGAATGTGTGGTTTAAATTTTATAAGGATCGGTTGAGTAGTTTTCATAAAATCCTTGGTACCGTTTTAAAAACGTTGTTTTGAGAAAAACGCGTTTGAAACAATAACAATGCAATACAATAAATAAAAAACAATTTTTTTACGTATTTTAAGACATGTGTTTTATCATACCTACAAATATTTATATGCATATCTTTCATGACATACTCAAAAAAAATGTTGAAAAATAGCTCTTTTTTTAGCGCATAAAGTAGAATAACCCCTTAAGGTGAATTTTTCTGATCCTAAATATTGACATTTATAAAAAAAAAAATTTTTTTCAAAAATTTCTCGAGAAGGTAGGGATCGGGTAAGTCTTACATGGCATGTGATACTTTACCATGAGAGAAAATTAGTTAAACCAATTATACATTCAAAATAATAAATATTTTTAGCAAATAAGAGTCAATAAACCTTCGTTTCATGAAGACAAAGATTTATTGACTCTTATTAGCTAAAAATATTTATTATTATGAATGTATGATTGGTTTAACTAATTTGTTTTTATGGTAAACTATCACATGCCCTTAAGGACCAAAGTGTTGGACCCAAGTGTTAAACTCAAAATTCCATTCTCCATTTTACTCTTTACATACTCTGTATGTATAATTCTAGTTAAAAATTGATTAATTCTGCAGAGGGAAAAAATTCCAAATTTAATATTTGTTGAGTAAAATGGAGAAATCGAATTTTTAGATTAGAATTTGGCTCCAACACCCTTAAAAGCTTTCAAAACTTGAAAAGTCAGATTCAAAAGCACTTTAATTTGGTGCAATGCAGTACTGTATTGAAATTTATAGATTCCTTTTATATCGTTTATTTATTATACTTGGCTTGAAATTATTTTGAAAATTGTAATTTATGAGCTGAAATAAAACTTCAAGGACGAGGCAATATTGTCACAGAAATAGTTATTTTAATGTCAAATTTTACTCATTTTAACAAAGTTGTAAAATCACGACCATGAAAACATAAAGGATTCTGCTTTTTCACTCGATGCCCCTGGTATGAACAATACAGTCTGCGAAAATTGAGTATGTTTAAAAAATTAGTCCAAGCCAATAAAATATTTCCATTATTATTATCTGTTCGAGGAAAGATATTGTTCTAGAAATTCTTTTTACATTCTCATCAGAGAGAATGTATTAGATTTGTGTAAAATTTGACCCCCCCAGTTTTCATCAAATGTCCACGTTTTCGGACCCCCTGAACCCGAAAAACATGTTTTTACGAATGTTTCTGTCTGTCTGTCTGTCTGTCTGTCTGTAGATTTTAGTTTGTTAGCATGATAACTTTCGAAAGAATTGACCGATTGGATTGTCCTTTGGTATACTCTTTTACTGTCCTAAAATGAAGGTCAAGTTCGTTGGCCAACCATTTTGGATAAAAATTTAAAAAGTTGGAGCATCTTGAAAATTTTTGAAACCACTTTGTTTTTAAATTAAAAAATTTTAATGACGGATGTTCGTAGTACTCAAAAAGACGAACAATGTTTCTTAATGACTTTTTTGGATAAAAAAAATTGAAAGACTTATAATATTTTGAAAATTCAAAAAAATGAAATAAAACTTGAATTAGAAGCCAAACAACGCACGATATGAAAAAAAGTCTAACGATGAAAAATGTTTCTTTTTGAACATCCTATAGGATAGACATAACAACTTTTTAAATTTCTTTAAAAAATCTAAAATTCAAATTTTGAGCCAAATAACGCGAGATACAGAGAGAATGATAAGAAACATAATTATTGGCCTTATAAAGATCTACAAGTTTCCCTTGAACCATTTTTCAACAGGATGAGTAGTTTTCGTTTTAATCATGAAAAATATTGTTAAACAAAGCCGAGCGCGAAGCGCGAGTGCCCCGATGAGAATGTGCTCCTTAAGGTCGATAGAACCTTAAGTAAATTATCTTTCGTTTGCATTCCATTCCATTTTGTAGTAATTTAAAAACAAATAGGTGCAAACGTCGTGACCAACTTTTGTACTCATTCAATGAGCACTTTGCTTTCTCATAGAGGAAGCAATAAGAAGTTTATATATTTTTTGAACATTTTTTTTTTATTTTAAATAATAATTTTTAATATTGACATACATTTGTTTTGAAAACAAAAATTAAAATTAAACACATAACTTTCTTATTTTTTTATAAAATGCATTAATCTTTTAGGTGAATCGATTCGTTTAGACATAAAGAATCTTCATTTTCTTTACATCAGCTTTAAATTTTCAATATTTGAGAAGTTATAGTGGAAAAATGAATTTTACGAAAATTATAAAAGTACATACAACTTTTGAAATTAAATATTTTGTTAAACCCTTGTAAGAAATTCAATTAGGTATATAGTGGAATAACTATGCAAAATTTCATCAATTTATCTCCACGCGTTTTCAAGAAATTGCTGGATCGTGCCACACACACACACACACACACACACACACACAC
>UCOH01009488.1:0-51069 GCA_900474275.1 Synergus japonicus
TAAACCAATCTATTTTTGTTCCAGGTCCATCTAAAATCTCACCTAATAATGAACGGAGTTTGCGTAACGTGGCGCGGCTGGATCGATCTGGAGCGTCTGGATGGAGTTGGATGTTTGGAGTACGACGAGGAAAGAGCAAATGAAGAAGATGCTCTTCTCCGAGACCAACTCGAGCGTTACAATCAACGCCTTCGGGAATTCGAGGAAAAACAGAGAACCTACAGAAGTGGAGGCGTGCAACCTCCTCACCTAAACCATCACCATCATCACCATCATCATCACCACGGACACCATGTTCACCATGGAGTCGCTGGAACTGGTGCAAGCGGCGGTGGAGTTGAACCTCATCTCACCCACAGACAAGATCCGGATATGGAAGTCAGACTTCGTGCTTATTGAGCACACAATCAATATCCTCAACAAAACTTGATACTCTCACTTCCCTTACCGTTTTCATTATAATAAAGATTAAGGCCATCACAAAGGACCTTAAGGTGCGCGAAGACGAGCATAAAATTTATGTGATGCTGTGATTAATATACATATATATTAATATACATATATTAATTACCGATGTATAAGCATCAATTGATGTCCCATACATTTGCCGTGATAACTTTTTGTGTCCGGCATAAGACTTCAAGTTTAATCCAAATTTATTCCAAACTTGTAGTTCAGAAGGCCATTTAATTCTTCCAAGCATGTAAAACGAGACCTAATAAAAACTAAAAGTACGTAGAAACAAAAGTAATCTCCTCGTGACGAGAATAGTGAGCGACAAAGTAAAAATCAAAATAATAATAAGTCAGAAGATCGTCGCAAAAAGATTGATTATAGTTGATTAAATGAATGCTATTTGTGCATTTAAAAAATCGTCATCCAATAACGCGTGACCCATCAACGAAATTTCGGGGAATCTCGCGTTACGTCATAATTTATACTGCACAACCTGTGAATCAGACTTATACCGCGAATCCCAGTATTTCATGCTTGAGTCACTATCTATGTACGATCAAATGAAAAGCGGGTTTGTTGTCGATTATATTTAATTTATAATTTAATTTTAGTCGTATTTTGTTATATATGTACATATTTGTAAAGAGTTTATCGATTACATATAATTTTCTCTCGTGATACATAACTTTTCTTATTCTGCTCTTTTCCCTTTTTCCTTTCCCTTTTACTATTTGTCAGAGACATAACAATACGTAACATGATTTTAAGAGCCTGAAAATTCCTTATAAAAGTAGAAAATCAGTATTTATTCAACGCCTTTAAGGAAAAAGTTATGATGAAGACATTTTATTCACCTATAGAAATCTGTTTCCATGAAATCCCGATTCAGGTGTATTCCCTTAAGTAGACTCGTGTGCCGCCCCCAGTATCTCGTATTTGATTTCTGTTCCCTCTGAGCCTCTCTACATTTCCTCTCGACAAAAAGGCGACAATTTCGATCTTGCCGTCACATTGTAAAACTCTTGGAGGATGCGAAACACATTAATCACATCACATCTCCCCCCTTGCTTCTGTATATTCTATATTGGAACATAAAGTCAAAGGCGACAAAGGAGTTTCTCGTTTCATAGCGGGAATTCCTCGTAAATAGAAATGTCCCGTCGATGCTTCGTTCGAAAACGAAGAATACGCCCTTTTTCAAAAAGGATCCAGTGCTGACCTTCGCATTTTTTAAAAATCTGCTGTGACATCGAAAGCATCTCTCATCTTTTATCCAATAATATGAATTTTCTTTGGCATTTCGATACAGTGAAACATTTCCGATTGATAATAAACTCATGAAACTAGTAACATTTTTTCAGATCTGATTGGCTGTGGAATAACTGGAAGCTGTAAGAAGTAAAATAAAATTATCGCGCGCGTGTTGGTTTCCTAGTCTATTCTAAAAAGATGATTGAGTCGAAGTCGAAATATCGTAACGCCTATTCCGCACTCCTGATTCGTCGTGTAAGTATCGATAGTGATTTTCGAGAATCGATACTTGCCGAATTTACATGCCGTAAATTACACACGTGAATTTAATTTGAAATTTTGAATTTGGTTTCGTTAATAATCATTTTGTCACGAGTCTAAACTTGAAATACATTGAAAATCCTGGAATTTTAAGGGAATTTTATAGAGTTTTTAAATATTTTATGGGAGATAATGGGATTCTAAATGTTATCATAGAATTTTAAAGAATTTCAAGAAGTTCCTGGGAATTTTTATAATTTTTCACGACTTTGATCAGATTTTAATCGGACTTCGAGGTACTTTTATGTCTTTTAAAATATGTATCTAGTATTTAAATAAGGAATTTAAAACTTTATAGGGAGCTTTATTCAGGAATTTCAAAAGCTTTTTATGATTTTTAAAAGATTTTTTAGAATTTACAAAGATTTCGAAGGTTTTCGTCAAATTTTAAGGGTTTTCAAGAAATTTTTCGATTTTTAAAAGATGTTGTGGAATTTTTATTGATTTGATGGAGTTTTATGAGATTTCTAATAATTTACATAAAAGTATTTCCAGAGATTTTTCTGATATTTAAAACATTTTGTGAAATTTTAAAGGATTTCATCGAATTTGATAAAATTTCTAATGATTTTAAGCGATTCTAAATGTGAAGGAATTTCAAGAGGTTTCTAGGCAGTTTTAGAGATTTTCACTAATTTTAACATGAATTTTAAGAGATTAATGATTTTGAAGGTTTTTATGTGCATTTTTAACGATTCTTAAGTAATTTGTACAAAATTCAAGAGATTTTTAGGATACTAAAACCATTTTGTAAAATTGTATGGAAAATTTAAGATATTTCGTGAAATTTTAAGTAATTTTAAAAGCTTTGTAATAGTTTTATGAGGTTTTAAGGAATTTGAAATATTATCCTGAAATTAAAATTTAAATGAGTTTGTGAGAATTTTAAAGGATTTCATGGAATTTGATAAGATTTCTATGTAATATTTTTAAGGGATATAAAATTGTCATGGAATTTCAAAAGGTTTCTAGGAATTTGAAGAGATTTTCATGAATTTTAAGCGATTTTGCAGGTTTTCAAAGGTTTCTTGCAATTTTTAGAGATTTTTACAAAGTTTATCATGGATTTTAAGAGATTAGAGAAATAAAATATAATAAATTATAGAGTATTGAAAGAGACTGTAAATGCGCGCGTGAAGCGCGCGTTCGTTCTTGTAATACTAAATATTTAAGAAACCGATTATTTCGAAACGATACAAGTTTAATCGAAGGGTGGGATATCTATAAGGGATCCGTGTGCCCGTATTTACTTATCGCCGGGAGACCAGCGGGGGATGTTTTCATGAGCAGTGAAACAGGCGTTGAACCGTGGAAATCCGGGAATATTAGCATGCACCCTCCAATTCAATCCGAATTGATAGAATCGCACTGCAGGAATCACCGCCTTTAGAATAAGCCCACTTTATTGTTTTAGTTACAGAAAAAATCAATCCGAACCAGAAACCAGTCCCTCTCTAAAGAAAATCATTTTTAGTATTAGAACATTCCAGATTATTTAGTATTATTACTTTCCAGATTTTTCTTTTTTGTAAAAAAGCTGCTGATTGTTTAGTTTGTACATCTATCTAGACACAGATTGATAAAACATTATGGATCGGCTCTTTACTTCGCATCCATCAAACTTACGGATCAGTGTTCACATGTGTCGAAAGATTCTCTTTTTTACTACATTTTTTATGTCTCTTGTCAAGGGACGATGACTTCATTCAGAAACTTTTCTCACAGCGGGTCAAAAAGGCTGATTTTAAAAATCGGCTTATTGAGCTGCAGTAAAGTGGAAATAATTCAATTTGACTGCAGTAAACTTCATAGAAAAAAATTGATTAATAATTTCATGAAGAAACATAGTGGTGCAGTAAAATTGCTTCCTTTCTCAGACGATCGATGTAAGACGATAGCTATACAAGATGGAATTCTTATAAGAAGCCTTATAATGGAGAAGAAAAGAGAAGTCTGCGATCGACGTTCTTCCCACGAGAAATATCCAAATAGACCTTGACTCTTCATATAAGTAACGATTTACATGATTTTATACGAGAATAACCAAATATTGAATCTATCTATTCAATGGTATGTGATAAGCAATATGATCAAGAATATGATGGATTATATCTTCGGTTTTTTCTTCTTTATATTCATCTTCCACTCTACTTATGAATTATATTCTGAATGGATAAGTGCTGTTTACACTGCCCCTTGGCCTGTGAACTGTATTCTTTGCTTTTTCCGATTTAATCCTCTTACACCCGCTAAATCCTTTAAACTCTTTGTCATCCACTTTTACAGTTCATAGAAGCATCAAAATCAGGTAATATTTTCTCCAGAGCACTAAACTCTGGTTCTTTTTAGCAAAAGTGGTAACGACTCAAATAATACAACTAATCTAACTTGTCTTGTTCCAATAAAAAATTAGTTGAATTAAAAAGAGTAATTAGTAACTTAAAGAGAAAACGAAATTAAGAAAATATAGAGCAAATAATAATCACAGGCGTCACAATTCTCACGTTGAGTTTTATCACCGCGACGTTGACGCCACTACTTCCTGTGATTTGATACTTTTATCAATTTTTCGTGGTTGCTGACAATCTCGGTTGGAATTAAAAATAACAGATACATAAGCAGTATTAATATACTTATAGATATATAAGCAGTATTAATTTACTACACTCAGGCAAAATATCCAGGTCATACATCAACCTAGTGCTTAATAAAACTGACATATTGAAAAATAATTGAGGCGCAAATTTCCGGATGCGGAACTTCGAAATTAGGGGGGACAAAAGTGTGGGGGTAATTCTCGAAGGCCGAAGCCTCGGAGGGGAATGGAATCAGTCAGAGAAGGGCAATATATAAAGATAGAAGTATTTAGCATCCGCCCGTTGATATGTGCACGCGTGTATCGTTTTGTATTTGTAAAACAGTATTGTCCAAAAGTTGAGAGGGTGTCTAAGGTGAGGGACAATGATCGCCCGTCGAGCGCTATAGCCACTCTCGTCGCATCTGCCTTCGATTTATTTTCAATCGTAATCGATGATTTTTGCCCCCGGGACCTTTCCAAAGGGGCGCAACTTTGATTTTCGAGTGGGCACTGAAAAGCGACAAAAATGGAGGGAATCGAGGGAAAGAGAAAATTATGACCCATCAATTATTTAGCCTAAATTGCCCTAGTCACGTTACCAGTAATATATTAACGGAAATGACGAACTTCATGCATTGCTAATATGTAAATATTTTTAAAAATATTAATGATTTTGTAATTTATTTATATCTAGGTTCTTTTTATGAAGTTTTGTCTTTATCTTCAATCTAGAGAGGATTTTTTTGGAACAACTTACGAAATGGATAAAGAAGAGAAGAGATAATCATGTTTTGAAGGAAAAATGATCACGAGGGCAAGCAAAGTGTTCTCTGATGTAAACCGTACCTTAATCCTCTAATGATAGAGCGCAGGTCGGGGATTACGAAGATCACTGCCATAACTGAACCTGCGTTCAACCCTGAAAGCAATATGCCTGCAAAGTAGTAGAAAATAGTCGTTTCTGCTCATAAAGAAATTTTCTCCCTCTTCAACAACTTTTTTTCGAGTTGTTCAAAGTATTTTTTTATATACGATACTTTCGAAGATGGGGATTATTATCTCTTTCAAGTATAACATTCACACTTTTCAGCGAGCTTTTCAGAGTCTTTCGCAAGATCAGCTTATAATCATTACAATTATCATTGCATGCGCAAGCATGCATTGTCACAATGAATCAATTTTATTGAATGAAGGGATAAAAAGAGGAAGAGCGCAAAAGAGTCGCGAGCATTGCTCACTTAGTCGTGCTTATCGTAGCGTGATTAATGCTTTGCCTACGTGTGTGTTTATATAGACATATAAACATGCACCATAAGTGTACCTATGCTTGACTAGTTCAGGACATGTTGTACAGATGCACAAATTCAAATGAAAACGAGATACTTTTCAACAAGTTAACACATATGCATCTACAATATCTACCATCTATACATCTATCTATATATCATGTACGCATACATGGATGAAGCCATATTAACCCTACAGGAGACACACGTGCAGACATGTGTGCTTGATGTCGATGTCGATGTCGATGTCGATGTTGCGAGTCACATGGACTAGTCACAAGCTATAGAAGAGGGCTCGCTGTCCCGTTGAGTTCTGTGTGCCAACAAGCTAAATGTGTTTCACAGATGACCGCCTCTGTTGAATGCAGTTTCTACCGGTTCGCTTCGACGTATGCACTTATAGGGACTTGTTCGACAACGGGAGGGACGAGTGATCTTCGCCAGTTTCGGCTGTATATGGCACATTGTTTTGTGTCAATGATACGTTCGAAAATTTTTTTCAATTGTGACAATATGTCCAAATGTCCAAGAGAGACTTCTTGTTGACTCCTTTTGATTCGTAGAAAAGGTTTTGTTATAGTTTTGGGGAGAAGATGAAGAAGAGGGTCGTCCTTTCGAAAATTCCTGCATCGAGAATAAGTTGCTAACGAGTGTTGAATGTGTATCATATCTTAAAAAAATGGTACATGTAACGAAATGTCTCGAAAATATAGTTTTTAGGAATTGCTTCATAATTTAGCGAAATATTCTGCAATGCCGTAAAATTCCTACAATCCTGTTGAAATTCCTTATTTAAAATTTCAAATCATGAGAAATCTCTTAAAATTCCTGGAAAGCAAATTAAATTCCTTCATATTTATGGGACAACATTTAAAATTTCATCAGATTCTATGAAATTCTTTAAAATTCCTGAAAACCAACTAAAATTCCTCCATATTTACGGGACGACATTTAAAGTTTCGTCAAATTCTATGCGAAATCCTTTAAAATTGTTATTGCACCTTTTGAAAATCAGAAAAATTTATAGAATCCCTTTAAATTTTACGACTTTTGAAGTCCTTAAAAATTCTAGGAAATTTTTATAAAAAGTCATAAACATCTCTTAAAATCATTCAATAAATAACATCCTTCAATAAAATTCCTTGACTAACTTTAAAATCGTTTAAAATTTGACAAAATATTTTTAAAATCACACAAATTTTTTAAATCTCTTGAATTCCTTTAAAATTTTTCGAAATTATTTTTCAAAAACCTTAAAATTCCTTAAACGCTTTAGACCTCCTAGAAACCTTTTGAAATCTCTTCAAATTTCACTAAAAACTTCGAAATCCCTTTAACTTTATTAAAATCTTTTTAAATTCTCAAAAACCTCTTAAAATTTCTCAAAATTTCAAAAAATTATAATGTAATAGTTCTAAGCGTGAATAATAAATTTACAGGAATTTAAATTGAATTCATTGCGTGTTTCCAATTGCTGAAGTTTTTAGGACAGTGTGAAATGAGAAAGCGCATTAAACTTCATTGTCAATTGAAATGACAAAATAATAACATGGAAGTCGATGCAAAATCGAATGTAAATGATAAGTACTTTCGATTCATAAAATAGTAGTCGGCGAGTATAATTAATGGGCTCTCCCTAATTTCGATTGCGTGATATTGTATATCTTTTCAGGGTTAACGTATTGTCGTAAGTATAAGTATTATTTCTGCACATGCAGTAGAATAAAAACCCTTATGGCACGCGTTGAAATTCTATGGATTTGAAAAATTGTATAAAAGTTCCGAGAAATGAAAGCTGTGGTTGGCATCGTAAAGTTGGTAAAGTTCATCATTATCAGAGAATTACCGAAATTTGAGAGCGGTAAAAGCAAAATCATTCCATATATTTCCAGAACCAAGAACTGAATATTAAATAATTAATAATCTCTCAAGATTCTCACCATACACCAAAAAATATTTTTTCCCCTAAATATATTTAGATTTAAAATTCTCTACAGTCTACAGTTTTTTTCTCTACAGTTAATGTGAAGCTTATAAATTTTCCTTTTCCAAGGTAGATTGTTTGATTGACCATCTTAAAAGACTCAAATACGAAAAAAATTCTGCTACCAATTTTTCCAAAAATTCTTTTACTGCCTCCTAAGAATCATCAGATAAGATCATAAGATCGGACTTTCACTTTTCTAGCAATATAATTTCTTTTTTTCTCAGTAATCTGTTGACAGTGAATTCTTTAGCTCGATGACCGTAATATTCTGTACCTGAGTTAGCTACCTGTGCTAAGGACAAGACAAAATTTATACAATGAGTGCCTCCTCGAAAATTTTGCAAAAAAAGTAATAAGAAGTAAAGCTGCTATTAAAAGACGTTAGTCCAAAAACAAAAGTGAATTCAAGGTAAGGAGAGGAATGCATTAATCCTATGCATCAACCCGAGCTCGCAATCTATTCCATTAACCCTTGGTAATAAAATAAAAGAAAAAACCCCTTCGTGGAGGGGCACATCTGTGCGGCGGGTCGAACGAGGGGCCAAGGGTCGTTTTATTAATTCACTGCCCCTGTCAATTCGGCGGGTGAACACTGCACGGCGCGGAGAAAGCCGAGACAAGGGTGGGTGGTCCAACGAAGCTATTTATTACCTAATTGGAGCCGGTTTTTTAAAAGTGATACAAGCTTTTGTATGACAGGTGCATTTTTTCCCTGGATGCAAAAGAAAAAATCATTTTTGCACTAGATTTTCTTTGAAAAATGTCAGGAAAACTTGAATTGATTTAGTAAGATCCATTACATCCTGATTCAAAGTTATAGATAATCTAGAATATAAAATATTTGCTAAATTCAAAAAGCCCTTTAATCATGTCAATTGTCAATGATCATTGAGTGCAAACAATTTTTGAGCATCGAGTGCACTATATATATATTATGGAAGAGGACACTTGTGAGTCGAGGAGCATAGCATGCAAAATGCGGACATATGCAGAAATTCTGTAGATTAGAGAAGTGTTGCAGGCGCACCCCATGCCCAGTGCGATATTTATGGGGCACCCTACCTCCGACGCGTAACGGTGTTAATAGTTTTCGTTTAGTCGTACACGAGAGGGAACACGTGCATAATTATGGTGATTTATAGTTTTTCCTACTCCTATATTACACTCGGTGCTTCGTTGTTTTGCATTTAACGGGGGCGGAGTGTCTAAAATGAAAATAATATATCCTTCTGTTGAGCAGTCAATTAATTTGAATAATCAGAATATCAGTTATTATATTATCACAGAGATTATTTCAAGAACTGCTTCCTTTTTCTCATCATTTATATTCCTTTTATAATATCGACAGAAATGTGTCAAGTGTGGGGAAATTCCTCATAACGACGTATTGCAAGTGATTTAGGGAGTCAACCATTATTGTCATTGTCATTGTCATTGTCACTGTCTCAATTCTCTACAAAATGATGATCTGCGACATGACATGGACCGAAGGGTTCAAAATCATGTCGAGATCGCGCTTCGTTGAATCCTTTCTGCTCGATGAGCTTCCAAATCGCGCCGCTTACAACCCTTTTCAGAAGAAATGGGCGCGACAAAATGGACCAGGTGATGATGCATAAACGTCAACGAAAGAACGATCGAACTCGAGAGCACGACCTGGATGTGCTTTCCAAGCGATTGCCCAACTTACGCGTAACGAAAAGGAAAGAATTACGACTGTATGGATGAAGAGTTGACATCCTTTTTTAACTGATATTTATGAAGTTCAGAAGATTTTTAGAATAATATTACTGTAAAGTATATTAATTACAATATAATGTTCTCTCTCTATCAAGATTTAGCATTTCTTGATGATGTATAATGAGATAAATTCCTACAGAGTCCTGTATTTGGAAAAACCATTTTCTTTCTTAATTCTCGACATTTTTTATTGAAAAAGGGTGCACAGACAATAAGATGCATAGCAAGTCACGAAACAGGTTTGCCCTGGTGACGAGGAAGCTATAATTCATCCAATTGTGCAATAGGGAGGAGATTAGCATGTCACCTAACGCGGCGTAGCTAGATCGGGGTGTTCGCAGACGTTTATTTAAATTTTATGCTCTTCCCTGCAGATGTAAAGGGGCGCCGCGAAAAATCCGTGAAATCACTCTCCCGACATCGATCTTAATACAATGTCACCGATAAAGGGGTTCAGCATTTAAACTCGAACTTTAAACAACTGATAAGCCAAATACTAAAAAACCAATGAAATGCCTACTTTTTTATATAATATCTAGAGTATATCCATATAGAATTTAATCTATATCTAGAGTATCTATATCTCTAATTCTAATAACTTTTCTAATAATTTAATAACTGAAATTCACTGATTTGAATATTTAAATGAAGAGAATTTTACAGTTCTTTTTCTTAAGTTGAGCCCCGAGCCCTTGTTCTTTTCCCTCGCAGCATCCCTGGAACCCTAGTATGTCCACATCGAACCCTTCACATCATACTCGAAGCCTGAACTCGCTAAATTCTCCACATACGATTCGGGCCGATCACTGATCCTGGAAGCTTAGGGCGCATTCTCTCTGGCATACTCAGGTGTCAGCTCCCATGGGTGTATTCCTGGACTCGTATTTGTAACCCACGAGTGTTTGACATTTGTATTACGACGAAATGCACTTCTTGTGTGGTGTATTATACGCGCACACACTTTTCATTAAACTCAAGAAAGGGGGTACGATTTTCCCATTAGTTTGGTATGGAACTATAAAAACTGCTCGAAGAATCGGTAAACAACAATTATAGAACAATTTTATAAATTCCTGGGTCGAATACTGCAAATCGACGAAATGATACTTTACGATCCATGATTATTGGGCTGAAGTTTCAGAAGATCTAATCTGACGATTTTTTTTAAGTTTATTGGAATGAAAATAACAAAATAAGTTTCTAAAGTTCGCAAAACTTGAATTTTCTTACTAGCAGTTTCCCGGGTGTTGTCTATAGAATTTCAAGAGATTTATTCAAATTTAAAGGGATTTTAGAAAGACTATAAAAGATTGCAAAAGGTTTTAAGAATTTTAAGGAATTTCAAGAGATTTCAAGCAATTTCAAGCAATTACATAAGATTTTAAGAAATTTGAAAGAATAAAAGAAGGATTTTAAAGAATTTAAAGTAATTTTAAGAGATTTTAAGGGATTTTATTTGATTTCCTCCAAATTAGACTTAGTTGCTTGAAATTTTTTAAATCACTTGAAATCCCTTGAAATCCCTTAAAATCCCTTACAATCACTTAAAATTTCTTAAAATCCTTGAAATTTCCTGAAGTCACATAAAATCGCTTACAAATTTCTGCTAGTAAACAAAAAAAATAAAATGGTTTCAGGAACTTGGTTTAAATATAAAGGAAATATCAATAAATCAACTCAATTCCGCATGATTAAAATTGAACTCTTGAAAATCTAACTGCATTCAGAAATACTCACAAAGCATTCATAATATTATTATTGCCATTAATAAAATTATCAAAAAACATATTACATTGAATTTTCAATCTGATATACAATTTCTGCATCAGGAAGAAAACATGATGTAAAAAGCGATCAAAAGATGGCAGGCACCTTAAATGTTATTCCCCTATAAATTCTAGATTCAAAGTCTTGGAGATCAGCCTCTAACCCCGATCCGAATCCACGCATGGATTATCCCGGCTTATTCTGGCTTATCCCAATCATTTCTACCCCAGCCGGGTCCTTCCTGGTGCCAATTACGTCAAATCAACGTCAGGGAACAATAAACGACGTTCGGGTGCGACGAATAGTAAAACTCGCTTCATATACAAAACAAGTTTTTGAAAATTTTATCAAACTATTCACTGATATCCTTCCTTTATAATTTTCTCTTTGAATCTAATGAGCTTTCAATAAAAAAAGTATTTAGACTATCAAAACAACTCCAAAAAAGATTCGTTTGCTGAAAATAAATCACTCGAGGTGAAAGGGTCTTTTTTTAGACTAGCGACTAGATTTTTCACTATACAGAGGCTTTTAGATTTAATTCAAAAGACTGTCAAACGTTGTGAAGGCGTTGTTCGATTTGCATATCAGACAACATTCAAGTTTCGCTTTGATCCGACGGGCGACCGTAGGGTATGTCTGCATGATAAAAAAGTCGCCGAGTTAAGTGGATTAGGGTAATGGATAGTTCAGGCTATCCGATTCAATCGCGCACGATTGGAGACCTCGATAGTATATTATCAGGTCAGCGAGTGTGAAACGACATACGTTCTTTAACACCCCTGTCATTGTTGGCAGCATTAAGTAACCCTCAATCAGTTTTTTAGCTCTGATAAGATCTCTCATTAAAGTGACTTAAATTCTGATTCTTACGATCATTATTTTTGCTTTATATGATACCAGATGCTACCTATTATTTAACTGCATTATTTCAGTTAAATTATTTCAGTTAAATTATTTAAGTTCCTCTTGTTTGAACTTTTCACTCGCCATTGTGAATTCGATTCCATTGACAAATTTTTAATGCATTCGAATGTTTACCATTTTCGCACACCATACGAGTCTAATTGGGACTAATTTCTGAAACCTGCCAGGGTTTTAACGAGCAGAAAGCAAATAAATCGGGGTTACGCGTTTATATGTCTGGACTCAATCGCTCGGATAATATTGACCCTCTGGCTAGAGAGAATGGAACATAATACAGAGTGAGGTATCGCAATTGTACGCCCCCGCTAGTCTTTGCCTATACCCAGCATTCATTCGCATCCCTCGCATTGACAGCCGGTCATTAGACCGTATCGAGACATGTACACCTACGCAATCGACTCCATTTATAAAAGTCCGACGATCGATTGCCAGCCCGGCCGAAACTTGATATACCTACCTGTTTCTCTAATATTGACTTGACTTTGACTGACGGCTTCTGTTTAATGAAATAGATTAAATACTAAACGAAAACAACTCTGAACTCAACTAAACCGAACTCAATATAATTCCTTGCGGTTCGTCTACTTGATGTCCTTGAAGTTTTATAATTTTGGTTTTTTTTCAAATTTGGAAGTATGAAATTTGATTTACGGAGGACAGAATTATTAAGGAGAGAATTATCAGTGAAAATTCACTCTGAGAATCAGTGAAGTCACTGAAATTTTCAATAATCGTCCCTAACATTCAAAATCTCTTGAAATGCTTTAAAATTCCCTAGAATCACTTGGTATCTCTTGAAATCCCCTTAAATTCCTTAAAATGTTTGAAAATTCATCGATTCTATTTAACATCTCTAAAATACTTTTTAAAAAAACTTTTTTATTTACATTAAAATCTTGACTCTTCTAAATTCTTCTAAAATTCATGTGGTTTAATTTCTGAATGTTCAAATGAACGAATTTTTGTATTGATTGTATTTTAAACTATAAACAGTGTTAAAACATTAATTAATTTGCATTAACATTAACTTTGTATGGAAAAATATGAAAGACATTATAAGTGTCTTAGATATTCATCTATACAAAGTTAACGTTAATGGAAATTAATTAATGTTTTAGCACTGGTTATAGTTTAAAATACAATTAATACAAAAATTCCTTCATTTGAACGTTCAGAACTTAAACGACATAAATTCTTCAAAACCAATTGAAATTTTTTGAAATCGCTTTTAATGATTGATTAATCATTAAAATGAGAAAAACATAATTTTTCCCTACATTAAGTATATTTATCAATGACGAGAACTCTATCAAAATTTCTGAACTGATTATGGCAGTGAAAATTGTATGCATAAATCTGGGACTGCTTCTAAATGTGAATGCAAAAGCGGATCGTCATTCACCTTTCATCAATTATAAATGCACTTGTGGATGAATGAATTAAGAGATTTTTGTCATCGCATATGTCACATCTTCACTTAATGAATCAGTACCTTTTGCAAAAGTTCATTGATTAATAAAATTAAGATTAGGTCAACTTGCTGTTAATTAAAATATTTTAAATGCTTGCTACTAAAATATTTCTTACGTAAACGCTTAATGAAATTCTTGTCAAATTAGGTCATAAGTGAGCCCCTCTTGAGCTCCAGTTCACGTATTAATGCTAAATATGCTAGGAATTCCATTATCGATACAATCAGAAGGCTCTGGTATACCTATGATGAATATGAATATATCGAATCGGCGGGACACGTGCCCCGTGCCGTGAAGTAGGTATTCATGACGTTGGGACATAAAGGGGGTGGTGGAGGGGGGATCCAGGACGTCCCTGTCAACGGCTCCTGGCATTGCATACTAAGCCTTCGGTAATTGCCAACATCACGGGGGATCACGAGAGGGATCACGGGGGGCCACGCGACTGTGATTCTGCACGACTACGTTTAATTACACGTCACGTACGCGACAGAAGACGACGAAACATCTCAATTATCTCTTATATACGCTGAGATGCAATGTTTTGTTATGATTTCAACAAAAGCTCCGCTGCATTTCAATTCCACGATATTCGTTGGCTATAAAATTTTAATATAAAACCTATATGTATATTTCAATCCGAGATTTAATTATTATTTCTATATTCTATCCGGCATTTTTTTAAATTCTTTACAAACCCTGAAAATTATTTAGAACCCTTTAACGTCTTTTGTCTTTTTAAGTCCGGCTAAATATCTTAATTAATTAAAATCACTTAAAATCTCTTGAATTCATTAAAACTAAAAACCATCTTTAAATCCTTTAAATCTTGTAAAATCTCTTTGAAATTCTTACAAGTTTTTTGAGATTCTTTTAGAATCTTTTGAAATTTAGCATGATTTAAATAGACTAAGGGCCGATTCCACAAACTGTGATTAAATTTTAATTCTTGATTAACTTAAGTTAATTAATCACTTTAGTTAATCACTTTGCGTACGCAAATCAAGGATTTAATCAAGGATTAAAATTTAATCATAGTTGGTGGAATCGGCTCTAAATAGTTAAAGGAGTTTAAATAATTTCAAGAGATTTTCAGGGATTTCGAAACATCTGAAAACATTTAAAAAGATTTTTAAAAATGTCAAGCAAAAGAATTCAAGAACGGATTTTAAAGTAATTCAAAAATATTGTCAAGTTTCAATCAATTTTAAATGGTATTAAAGAATTCCATAGGATCTTAAAAGAATTCCAAAGAATTTAAGGATTTTCGATAGATTTCACAAGATTTCAAAGATTTACGAGAGATTTCAAGTGATCTGAACAGATTTTAAGTGATATGGAGGGATTTTAAGTGACCTAAAAGGATTTTAAGTGACCTGAAGGGATTTTAAGGAATTCCAAGTCAATTACCTACATCGGACTGAATCATTTATAGGATTATCAAATAGAAATTTATATTCTCCTACACTGTTAGAAATATATTGAAAATTCAACCATTTTTCATTTACTGTGATTGAAAATTCAACTATTTTGTTGAAAATTCAACAACTTTTGATTGAATATTCAACTATTTTGTTGAAAATTCAACTATTTTTTATAGAATATTCATTCCGCTACGGTAATTGTAAAAAACTTCAACTAAAGCAATTAAAGTTTTTTTTACAGTGTATAATCAATGACAAAATTGTGGAATTTAATATATGGAAGATGGAAGAACGAACAGAAACAAGTATGTGATGAGGTGTATGGTTTACAGTTAACCGAGAGGTCGAAAGGTAAACGTCTCAATTCAACGAGCCAGTTTACGCTTCTCAAAATAAATCCCTTAGCATCGAGAGAAATGACACCATCCGCATAATCCTGGGTCTCGATGTGTTTGCACATGTTTTACATTGACGCCCCGTCTGTTTGCAGACACTAAATTATGGCGTACAATGAGGGCAACCCCTTCGCCTTTCGCTCGTGTGAGGCGGATTATAAAACGGAAAAAGCGGAATCCGGCTCGTTGCTCTTTTGTCACCCAGTTGAAATTCGGCCGACAATGAGAGAAGGACAACGTGTCAACTTCCGTTTCTTCTGTTGCCTGCACGAAAATTAAAAGGGAGTGAAAAAACGAGTGAAATGTCTCAAATCTCAAAATGTCAGTAAACGGTAACAGGAATCTGTTAAGAATTAAGAATTATCAGGATAAGATAATTTTCGAAATGATTTAAGAATTAGCGTATTAAAAATGACACTAAAGATTGAAGAGGAGTTTTATTTAGAACACGTTGGTACTTTTAATGTCAACGATCGATATGTTTTACGTATCTCCTCATCTCCTACACTCGCTGTATCCATGACGACGAAGCAATGGCTGCCGACGACGTCGGTACGCCTGCGTCTCGACGCTGGTATCAGAAATTAGCCAAAAGAGAGTTTCGTCCTGTTCCATTATCGAAAAAGACTAAAAAGCATGTTCTACGCTAGTGGAAATCGAGAAATCTATAAAAATGACGTATTCAATGATTTAATTAATTACGCATTATATATTCTACAAGAAATTGATATATCTCTTTAAAAGAGTTGCAAACTCCTCATATTGTGAAATTAAATTAGATAAATATACCAACAAATCAGTATAATCAGATAATATTAAGGGCCAACTTTCTTAAACTTCCATTCTGAGATTTCTCTAACAATTTTCATTTTATTTATATAGACATATAGATATATGTATACAGATTTTTCTGATATAATACATGAGTGCCTGAACACACCCGTCGAAATGTCAGGTAACCCTTTTAACGTTTAGGTTTCTCTTTAATTCTCTCTCTCCAGGTCCTATAGAGGAACCCCTCTGATTTTTCTGGGCCATCGCCCCGAATATGGGCCTCTGGTCTTTATTTTGATTTATTCGAAGTTAACACGCTTTGACGCGCAGCGAGTTGTGCCCCCGATCGTGCCCTCGAATGCAATCTAAAAATCGAGTAAATCAAAACGACGTTGAACTTTTCCTGACTAAGAAATCAAAATATGAAAAGATCAAGAATTGAAGACATTTGAATTAATTTCAAAAACATGTTAATTGATCACGTATTGTATTTAATTAATCACATATTCTCTAATTTTTCATAACATGATCAAATTTCTATGGGAGTTTATTCAACCAAAATAACCAAATGAAATTACTAAATTTTTTTTAACTGATTGTGATATATTTATATAAAAGCCAAAAAAAAAAGTAGGGTGGAGGGAAAAAGTCAAAAAAGATCTCCGCGGGAACGACAGGTTCCAGAGTAACTTTTGGGGCTCACTAATGCGAGCGATAAGTGGTAATTGATTTTACGCCCCTTGATTTATGATCGACGATACAAAATGCCGCTTTGGGGTAAAACGCGGCGAATCTAACCCCATCCGTTCTTACTCCGTTCGGCATGTGTCGACATGTGTTACTCGTTTTGTGTCCCTCGGGGAGCGTCACTGAATTTCCATCTTTATCGGTAAAATTTTGACGCGCTCTTTTGTCAACCGACAATGAAAGACGTGACACTATCAAATATCAAAATGGATCATTTTCTAAAAACACTAGCCAAGCAACACACGCGCAATTATTTCGTTTTACTTATAAATTCTTACAACTTCAAGTCACTCAAAAAACAATCAGTTTTTAATGTATGCGAGTTGCGAGATATTCGAAACATTTCGTTACGCACTTTTTATAGAAAATTTTTTTAAATGGGAATTTTAGATTGAATATGATAAGATTTCGAAGGATTTTAGGAGATTTTAAATGTTATGAAATTACAAAATGTTTTTTTGGATATTTAGAGATTTTTACGAATTTTAACTTGGATTTCAAGAGATTTATAATTTTAATGGGTTTTGTGGATTTTTATGGGATTTTTAGAGGTTTTTGGGAGTCTTAAGAAATCTTAATCAATTTAAAGCAATTTCGAAGGTTTTCATGAAATTTTAAGTGATTTGAAAAGATTTCTGAGTGTTTTTAGAGATTGCAATATATTTGTGGGAGATTTAAGGGATTTCAAATGTAGAACGTGGAATTTCGAGGAATTTGAAATTTTTTAAGAATTCTGAGGGATTTCATGAGATTTTATGAAAATTCTTATAATTTTAAGGGATTTCAAGAAATTTTTCTCATTTTTAAAAGATTTCATAGAAGTGTTAAGGATTTCATGCAATTTGATGATATTTTTTATGATTTTAAGGATTTTTGCTGAATTTTAAGTAATTTCAAAAGTTCTTTTTGTAAGTTTAAGCGAGATTCTCCAAAAATTTCGTTACACCAATTTTTTTATAGTGAAAACGTGATTAAGTTAAGGGAAAACGATATTATAAAGTATGCATGGCATATAAGTTACACACATTACAAATCTATATCTAAAAGTTTCCAAAAATGGCCCGAGGAGATAATATCATGAAAACTCTCGAGTGAAGAGAGAAGGGAATAGAAGAGATCTGATGTAGGGAGACTCAATGAGCTTCGAAACGAAAGTACCCTTCTTTTATGTTGGTACTTCTCTACCTCTACCGATTTCGAGTGCGACGACTCGTGTCTCACGGCGCGAGAAAGCGATAGGCCATCAGCCATTATTTCGAGACGCTCTCGTCACGGTTCCCTTCCTTCTTCTCCTTCTTTTCCTTTTTGTTCTTCTTTCTTTTTTCTCCCTCGCGGAACGGATTCTTTTTCCCTGATATAGTCCGGACTCCCGGAAAAAAGTATCCGTTGCGCTTGACAGCCGATAAGATCTCAGATCCTCCCACCCGATACATCTTATGATCTTCTCGAGTCTTTAGATCAAGGCCGGCATCCTTTGATGTAGTGAATCTTCCAAGATTTCGAGATCAGAGACACTTTCGCAACATTATAGTTTGCACGAGTTTCAAACACAAACTTTGATCCGGATGAGTTTTACTTTCTTGAATGGAATACTTCTCTTACTGACTGAATTTAATGTGACATTTCAAGATTATTTCTGAGGACATTCTCGTTTTTTAGACTTTTCTTAGTTCGAAATTCTCCAGAAAATACATCAATAAATTCTAGAAATAATATATCAGTAAGAATTACTGTATTATTGCAAATGCAGTTTTTAACTTGCTATTATAAGTTAATCTCTTGTGGGAGCATTGTTAATCTGGATGCTGACCCCTTTCCTCTGTTTGCGTTTCCCATATAATGCACGATTTCGCCCATTTCGCGGTAGCGTACCTTTCGAAAAGTATTGTTCACTTGGTAAATCTGTGACATTTGCACACTACAATACAACATGACTATGCTGAAATCAGCTTACGCCCCTTGCATTCGGAATTTCTGACATTTGACATAGGAAAGGGGTCATTTCCAATCACAAAAACCCGAAATCCGAAGCTTTCGCCAACACCAATAATCAAAATATTGATTCTACTCGCATTACACCAAAATCTAATTAAAACCTACTGTCTTTTACACTAACAATTTCTTTAAATAATATTGATCATCCCTTTCCCTAATTCATCAAACTTTGCTTCATTTTCTTCATTCTAACTTCAGTAATTTAATCTTCCTTCTAAGGAAGCATATATAGGTGTCCACTTACGAATGCTCCTAGCTTCGATTGGGCCCTAGGCCCAATAAGTTATAATACCTTCCATAGGACACTAATGGCTTCAATTTCACAAAAATAAGCTTATAGAATCGCAGGGATCGGCGTAGAATTACAAGACTACCCCTCGTAATTCAACATGGTCCTCCCACATGATGAAGATCTCATGGAGGAATAACTAGAGCGCATACGCGATATTCCGGATTAAAATTCTTTCTTCTCTCTTCTGCTGCCTTCCTGAGGTTTATAGCAACGGGGATCAAGGTATGGAGAGCAGAGGGACCCGGTAAAGATGTATTCAAACCGGCTAATCCACTGATTCCGCTCTCAGCGCATGACGCTACCCGGCCACCACCCAGTTTCTGATTCAACCTACCCCTCCTCCATTCAATTCGAATACTGAAGCTCTTTGAAGGAATTTGTAACGCTATCCTGTTTGCAGACAAACTCGCCCTACGGCACGTTTCTTCTATACTCCATACAAGATTGATCCACATCGTCTTCTCCAAATATTTTCAGATATCATATTTATATAAAGCAGTCTCTTTTGAGCATGTCTGATCATTTGAGGTCGTCTGTGGGAATAATTAGTATGCCCACTTCACATGAAGCATCAAAGGGTGAAAAAGATTAGTAAGAAAGATTGGTAAGTAAGAAACCATGGTTTCACCAAGAAAATCAAATTTTTCCTATTAAATTCATGAACATATCAAAATACATCAGAGTTTAACTAAAATCGTTCAGGTTTACGGAACTGCCCAAAAGTGACTCAAGATTCAACAAAAGAAAACTCGTACATCTTTCATCGATGTTTCAGAACTTTCACAGAAATACACATCAAACAAACAAAAAATGCAGTTGAATTGAAATCTTTTCTGTGAGTAGGTGAAGGAACGATTTTCTCCAGGAAGCAGAACGGAAGTGGCAATGTGTTGCGTTGACACCATGAGCAAACATGGGAAATTTCTCCCATATGAGAGGGTCTTGGAATAAAGCCAATGGACAGGTAAATTCGCCTGATTTCACAAAAAAATGCGCATGCAAACGCACCGGCAGATCCGTCAAAATTTAGGTTGAGAAGCTGGACAGACGGACAAAGGTGAAGAGTATATCCTCTTATGCGTGCAAATTATACGGATCAGTTCCCACAAATGGCTATCAATCACTTTCGCCAGAAGTAGGCATTCAGATCGAACAATCAGCGAGGTATTGGTCGAGTGCCCGAGTTATTGGATACCTAGGATGTATGTGATAGCCTGCTTCTGATAGTTCCGATCTAGATCTGACTTCATTGTCTGTAATCGTATATTTGTAAAGATATCTTTGATATCATCAGCACATTATTTCAGAAAGGATGCTGATGTGTTCGAACTAATTCGAATAAAACTTCGAAAGTTCTTCCTTAAAATCCTCTGATAGAAGTAAAATCATGTCAAAGTACAGCATTTGCCTTGGTTGACTTGGCAGCTTTGAACATAAGTCGATTGGGGATGAAAATCTGAACGTCAACAGCTACGTTGTGTCTAGGTGATTTGAATCGGACATGAAAAGACTTTGTTGTAGCCGGCTGGCCAATTCAGAGATCAAGGAGAGGCGTCTCGTTTGGAACGTTCGGTTGGCGTGACGGGAAGTCGTTTCGTCAATGGGCAGTGGCACCCGTATAGATGATGGGCTACAATGCGAATACAGCAACTTGGCCATCCCGGACGTTTTCGAGGCGTAAATGGCATTAAAAAGAACTGCTACCTGCTGCAGCACTTTTCGCACCGATTGAAACGTAACGCGTTGACGCATTGGTCTTCCATTCAACCAAGGGAACAACAACGTTCGAGCCTAGCGCGCACCTTAACGCCCTTCTCAGAATGCGAATAATTCATTCGTTTTCCTCTTTCTTTTTTTGCCTCCAATTCTTCACTCTCTCGTATCATGTCCTTTCAAGGCTATAGTCAAGGGTCCGGATTTCTGTAATTGTCATGGACCCTAATATAGCATATTACATTATACATCCCTTATGAAATCTGCCATTGTTGTGCTTTCATTGTTTACACACTTAGAAGAATGGTGCAAGACTAAAAGAAGTTCCTAGTTCTAATGTGGCCCTAATTTGGAAAACTTTTTAATCCTGCAGTTTCTTCCTTTGGAATGTGGACCCATGGTGGGTCATTAATAGAGGAGACTAGATTTTTCAGATTTTGCGAGTGACACTGCCTCCCACGTTCAACTTGATACTAAAGACCCCGTTATGTCCATAAATCGTATGGTCTGACTTGGAATCCTCGGTCAAAAAGAAAGTGACCAGATTTGTGTGGGATCAATGATTCAATGCCTGCTCTAGAATTTCGAATGAATAGAATTTGTCGGAAGTCACAAATATCCCGAGGCTTTTGATGCAAAGATATTTGAAAGATCATCCCTCTAAAGCTGTAATAGCTTCAGATCTTATGAAACGTAAAATAAAGTGTCTTAATATCTCGATTTCTAAATGTGGACTATGGACTTAGACAATAATATTTCAGAATCGAAGCGAATCGTGAATTCAGCCATTTGAAAAAAGAATGGCGAGTTTCAACTTTGAAGCGGACTCGCGTGAAATTTAGCACCTAGAAGACAGTTACGACTTACAACGCGCATCAGAACTGCGGACACGCAACCGCTAATTTCACAGTCGTTTAAGAGGCGATAATTCAACGAAATTTATAGCTAAAGACTTGACGCACCCCACTTGACATCATATTCCATTAGAACTCATAACGGCGAGCCAGTTCGAAAAAGTCTGAATGCCTGTTTTACGAGAGCTCTTCGCGAACATTTAAAAGTGAGCGACTCGATTGCAGAGGCAACTCTTTAATATTGCGAATGTGGCGACTTCAATAAAAGAATTAACGAACTGGTGAGACAATAATAAAAGGTGTTGAAAAAGTAAGACAAATACGAAAAAATATTCTTTCATCTCAATAATTCGAATTTCGAAACAATTAAACAGCAATCTGCTTTAAATCCGGAAAGTAGAAATCAGCGTCCCAATAACAATGTAAGGGAAAATTCCCACAAAGAAACAGTGTACGTTTTAGAGAAGATGAACTTTGTTCAGTCTTATTTTAAATTTATCACAAAACCTCCAGACTTCATTATCTAAACATGACGTTGCTCTCGTTGTGGGCGCGGGAGAATCGTCAAAGGCGAACCGGGTGCGCTTTACGAGCTCGAATCGACCCTTTAACAGACGAAACGTTAATATCTTGCAACGAGAAGTTAATGGACGGTTCAATGGAGGTGCATATGGATGTAGATGTGGATGTGCAACGTGTAGCCGGCGTAACGAGGTTACAACGAGTTGAAGCACATATACGTCAGTTAATTCAACTAGGGCACAACACCCTTTAGAATTTAGATCCTGCCCCGGTTAGAAACAGACGAGTAAACGTGACGAGGACAAATTATCTCGGACAACTCTCCTTGCTGGCTTCCCTTCGTTCTTCGCCTGGTTAAATGTTTTACAAGCCCTTCTTCCTCCGAATGATGGATAGTCGAACCAGGTGATGCACCCTCTCTGTTCGCCACCCCCGTTACATGACCTTAGCTGCGTATATACTCTATTATATACTACAATCTTACACTTTTTAATCTAGATCTGTATATATGATACATATGATACATATTATCTAATTCTTTTCCTCTCTTTTTCTATCAATATATCTCACTGCTTTTATTCAAACGCCCACCAAGATCTCTTTTCGCGCACGATGACTCGTGCCTCCGATTTAATCGTCTTCCATTCGTCCCGCTGTCTGGGTAAAGGTTCATAAAAAGAGTAACGTCACCGGGGGTCACAGAAAGGGATGCTGGGGAGCATGAAAGCTGTTAAAAACTAGATGTATAACTCGATTCGACTATGAAATTGTATATCTGCCTTTCAGTCCTACTGGGGAACGATTATCTAATTTGGGGAAAACTTCTAGCCGTTAATGTTGCAAGGCTTCCTTTCTCACGTTTCGTATATCGCAGTCACCTTTTCTTTTTCATTCCTCTCTCATTACACGCCTCTTGTCACATGTTTTCCCTTGTATATCGTAACGCCTATTACCCACTCCTGTTCCGCGTGAATTGAATTTGAAATTTTTCATTTGGTTTCGTTAATAATCACTTTGTCATGAGTCTAAACTCGAAATACATTGAAAATCTAGGAATTTTAAGAGAATTATATGGAATTTTTAAAGATTTCATGGGAGATAATGGGATTTTAAATGTTATCGTACAATTTTAAAGAAATTCAAGAAGTTTCTGGGAAGATACTTATTAACAAGACAAGAACGATCGCGCGCATTTGCGTTCTTTTTCAATATTATATAATTTATTTAATTTTAGGTATTTTAAAGTATTTCATGTAATTTGATAAGATTTCTATGTAATATTTTTAAGGGATATAAAAGAAACAAAGAGATTTTAAATGTTACGGTAAAATTTCAACAATTTTTCTGGGAATTTTAGAAGGTACTTTATTTATGACTTTTAAAATATGTATTTTGTGGGATTTATATAAGGAATTTAAAACTTTACAGGGAATTTGAAAAGATTTTTATGAGTTTTAAAAGATTTTGTAATATTTTTAAGGATTTCATGGAATTTGATGAAATCTTTAATCATTTTAAGAGATTTTGTAGTGGTTTTCACTAATTTTAACATGGATCTCAAGAGATTAATGATTTTAAAGGTTTTTATATGCATTTTGAATGATTTTTACATAATTCAAGAGATTTTTAGGATATTAAAAAGATTTTGTAGAACTTTATGAGATTTTGAAAGATTATTTCTGATATTTAAATGATTTTGTGAGAATTTTAAGGTATTTCATGTAATTTGATAAGATTTCTGTGTAATATTTTTAAGGGATATAAAAGAAACAAAAAGATTTTAAATGTTACCGTAAAATTTCAACAATTTTTCTGGGAATTTTAAGAGATTTTAAAGTTTGTCATGGAATTTCAAAAGATTTCTAGGATTTTTCAAAGATTTTCAGGAATTTCAACGTGGATTTTAAAAGATTTATGAGTTTGAAAATTTTTCAGGATTTTTCAAGGATTTCGTGTAATTTGAAGATATTTCTAATACTTCTAACGGATTTTAAAGGATATAAAAAGGATTTGAATTGTTATCATTGAATTTATAAGAATCTCAAGAAGTTTCTGAAAATTTAAAGAGGTTTTCACAAATTTTAAGCGATTTCACAGATTTTCAAACGTTTCTTGGAATTTTTAGAGATTTTCACGAAGTTTAACATAGATTTTAAGAGATCAGGTAAATAAAATATAATAAATTATATAATATTGAAAAAGAACGCAAATGCACGCTATCGTTCTTATCTTGTTAAATATATCATATATGTTAGTAATAATTATATAGAAAGCCCATTATTCTTTCAATTATACGATGTTTACTAAATTTTATCCATGAAATTTTAAAAGTATATTTTTCAAGTTTTTATAATATTTAAGAACTTCAATTTTAAGTCATTTTATTGTAATTAAAAAAGGGGAAAAGATTATTTTTTCAATAAAAGTAGGTGAGAAAGTTTTGAAGGAGTTTCAGGATTTTCGTAAGATTTCAAGAAATTTTAATGATTTTAAAGAATTGCAAGCGATTTAAATGGATTTAAAAATGTTAAGGAATTTTACAGAACTTGAAGAAATTATGAAATTTCGAGGAGACTAAAGGATTTCAAAAAATGTTTTCTAATACACGTGTTGTGACCATTTATCAGTGCTCTCAGATCGAGCTAGAAATTTACCCCCTCCACATCCACTATTTTAGCGAAAAAAAAGCAATTTTTCAAGTATAATTTGTCAATATTTTGAAATTCTTTCTCTTTTTAAGTGTTTTCATAATTGAAAAGTTCTGAACGTTCAAATGAACGAATTTTTGTATTGATTGTATTTGTAACTATAAAAAGTTTTTAAATAATGATTTATTTACACTGAAAATAATAAAGAATTAAATAAACTTGTAATTATGATTGTTATTTTTAGTTGGCACAATATTTCTGGATAAAATATAATGTGAAAAAAAATATTTCGTTCATTTGAACGTTCGAAACTCTATTCACATGTGTTTTTTTTTAATTATATAAATAATGTTTTCCACATTATATATAATAAATTACTTTTTTTTCGATAAATTGTAAATGTACAGGGGGTAAATTTCTAGGTCGATCTAAGAAAAACACTGCCTACTTATACAAGTTTTATATCTATTATTATAGGTATAGTACATTGGCTTGTGCCTGCTTTTAAAGCTTTGTACACTCAGCCATGAACAAATAACACATAAGTGAGACACAACTGCACACGGTATTCCCCAACAGTCACCACCCATCCAAGTACTAACCGTGCCCAACGCTGCTTAACTTCAGTAATCCAAAGAGAACTAGTTTTCTCAGCGTAGCATGACTGTTGTCATGTGAATTGAACATATCCAGCCTGCATAAATTGAAATGAATTCGACCTCTGTATATTTAACAAGAAAAGAAAGCTAAAGGCTAAAGCTATCATGATTCAGAAATGGTTCGTGACCTCTCATTAGAGAATCCATCGTCATGGAGGGGTTCGCCGGATTCCCTCGCAAGAATTCTCAGGATGTGATGGCAATCTCGTAGAAAAGGATTGATGTTTCTCGCAACGGAAAGAAGTAGGCTGTCGCGTTTATCACGCTTCCGTACAAGCACCAGCAGACATCGCCTGGCAAAGCAAACAAACACGTGCGAGCATACGTGCTTTTATTATCGACGAAGCTCGGTTTTATTGCGACGAGGTTGTTTTGGTTCCAGAGCCTTGTCCGCTGATGACGAGAATGCACACTGAAGGAAGGGACTAGTTTCGATGAGCTTTGATGGATGCCGACATGTTTGACTTCAGTTGAAACTGTCATCAACAGCCATGAATTACAGCTGCCATATTAACTTTTAATTTCAAAAAATCCACTTTTTATGAAAAACTTTTAAAAGAATCATGCGAGATAATGTGCACATGTCTATATATAAATTCCTCAAAGACGTTAAAGTATTTATTTGAAACGCAGTTTGAAAGCATTCTCTTCTTTCTGTATAGACAATTCTGAGCCGCGTCTTATGAAAAATGTTGAAAAAATACCTCAATAGGGACAAACGTTGCGCAAATCTCTAATCTGAGAAGAAAAGTGTTTAGCCAGCAATGATTTTTGTGAAGAGGCAGTGGGGTGAACGAATTGTTCGGCGGGTGGTCCTCGCAAAGCGAAGGGTTGACAAGGGCTTGGTACTACATAGAGTTAGACGAGAGCAACGACAGCGTCCGAAGAGTCGCGAGCAGCACTTGGGAAAGAAAGCTCAGCATGAAGTCAAAATAACCAAATGTCAACATTGTCGGGCGTCAAGGGGTTTATGATCGAATTATAGGGGAGGACGATCTCCTGGCGAGAGTTCTTTTTATCAATTACGAAACAATAACGAAGCACGATGCAGCTGCGAATTTAAGCTACATGCGGACGCGCCCACGGAAGTAAACTCATGTTTAATATAAGGACGCAAGGTAACATAGCCATCCAAGTACAGAGGCATGTGCCTCATTTGTACTGTCAAAAATTCAGCACCGGCCGAACTGACCGCCTACTTGACTGGACTTACTGCCAATTTCGACATATCGCCAATTTTAGCTCCATGGGCGTGAAACTGGACATTGACTACGAACCTAGCTGGACCCCGGTCAATGCTGACGGAAAAAGCTATCAATATAATGAAGAAATCATACGCTGAAGAAAATGTATTGACTATATTTGTTGATGCAACTGTAGTAATATTATTATACCAATAAACCTATATTTGGTGCCAAAACGATTATTTCTTCTGTCAATGTATTAAATATACTGTCTTCGTAATTTCTTCGTTCAAAATCTGTTTTAAAACTAAAGTGAAGGCTTGTTATGCAAATGCTGTCACCCCAAGTTTAGTTTCCTTATTTCAAGTGACAGGACTAACGCGAGAGCCGACTGTCGACAGAAGGTGCAGGATAACTCGTGATGACAATTAGGGCACGTGCTTTAATTCCCTAATTCTCGTTTTAATCAACGCGATGTCGTATTTGTGCGAAGCTTCTATTGTTTTTGCCACACGCGCCGTACTTTTGTGTGCTCTGGCTGAATAACCCTTTGTAGTCTGTAATCAGCCGTTACGTTCTTTTCAATTACGTGCGAATTACGACATTTTAAACGGCAATGAAAGTACCTTGTTTAGGCATCAATCTTACTCAATCCTAATATGGCAATAAGGACATAAAACCGAGTATAAAACTGTTTTAGGCCATTAGGACATAAGAACTATTTTATGATATTAGATTAGGAATCTTTCAGGACTCTTACGGATATTTAAACTCTTAAATATCAATCCTTATCGAGCACGTGACAGGAATCTATATTTTCAGTTGAAAATGTCACAGATGCAGTCAGGATTGAAGCGCGAGATAAATGACTTGTGTCGTTGACGCGTGTGCCATGCCGGAAGTCGTTTGACCCAGTTTGTTTGTCGATCTTGTTTGTACAGGCTGACCCTTAAAGATCTCTAAGCGAAGTCTTCGAAGGTCCTGCATGATCCTTGAGTATTCGAGGACTTAGTTCACAGATGTTTATTTTGACGCGTCGTCTCCTATTGCAGTGAAGGGGAGGGTAAACAATTTTCCAGATCTTTGCTCTTTTCCTGTTTCTAGCTTACTTGGTCACGTGTCTCATTTGTCATGTCACAACCCAAAATATTTAACAGAAAAAGACTTCCTCGAAATTCATTTATGTGCAGAAATTTCCACATTTAGCTCATTAAAAATATTTAAAGTGGAGTTCTGATGAAATTCTGATCGGGATTTCTATTTTTAATAAAAAAAATTGTAATATAATTCGTCATTTTTGGGGAAACGAATGTCTCATTTAGCTTTAAATTTCTTAAAATCGAGCTGATCCCGATTTTAAAAGACAGTCATCTATAAATAATACTGAGCACGTGCAATTCCTAAAAAATTTCCCGAATTCAAAAATTGGCAACAACCATGAAGAAAAATCCAATCATCCTAAAGGAACTCCTGATGCTTTCTCTGCAAAGCTGTACCTACAATATGTTTACAAGATTGAACACGTGCAGGCATAATACCTAGTGCAAAAGTTGTGCAAATTGCTTTCGTTTCGGCAAGCCGATAAGCTAAAAGATGAATGTGTTCGAACGCATCCTAAGAATCCGAAGCTAAATGTTTCGATTACACGCTTGCTTTAGCGCCTTGAATGTGAAATAAACTCGAGAGGAGCATCCGTCTCATTCTATGGGTTCTGGTGGATATGGTACGTAGTAGAATAAGAATAACTGCAGCACTTTATGCATGTTGGTGAAGCAAACCATGATGGATAAAACAGCAGTAAGCGGAAAGACAGTGGTCGCGCATCGCACGCCAATCATCCCTGCTGAACGCAAAACCGCACAAAGGATATCGCTCCGTTGCAGATGCAACGTCTTCGCGGCACTTTTTGCAGAGCACGAATTACTCGGGCGTTACCCAAGAGGCTAGTCTTTTCAGAGTCGGATTAACACAAACGGTACTCCCATGTTTTCAATGGAAAAAAAGAATGAAAATTCGCGCAGGGTGGCCACATGATCCAATTTTTCAATTTCCCTGACTTTCCCTTTCCCTGGCAGAAATATTCATCAAAAATGCGAAAACGTTTTTAAAAATGCCTTAAAATTAACCGCAAAGAATATATTTCATTTTTAAAGAATCTAAAGTAATAGAAATTAAACTTTTGGTACCGAATTAGCATCATTTGTTTACTTCCTTCTCAAACTCCGCCTCCGATGCATAACTATCTAAATTACCATAAATGCAAATCGCAAAACATTCAATGTAGACATAATTAAGTCCATACTTACAGAAAACATATCTGCAATAAGTTTAGCATTGAATATTCGAGTAGCTGATTGTAAACGGTCAAGGTTTCGCGGTGAAGCCCGGAAGGAATGAACGATCAAGGCGATCATTGACATTGCAGGATGCAGGATAATTCCAGGAGGTCACGCACGCGCCAGATGGATGCCGCGGGTAAAAGAGCAGCGTCTTTCAAGAACTCTGTCAGACTTGGTTTCGTGCAGCTGGCAGATACGCAATACTCGAAAATGGACAAGAAACGGACATCAAGAGTTCGTTGAAACTGACAATTAACTCAACTAGCAATTATAGCCGTCAGTGTTTTAGTCTGTCGATGAAGTTTTGGTATTACCAAGGCTACCAAGGATTGAATGATGAACATATCGAAAGACAACGTCCAACGTCCTGTTTTAAAAATACAAACTCGCCAAGAACCCGTGAAGGAAGAGACCTTGCGTGTGCTGGCTTGGAATAGAATTACAATATCGATATCAAATTATACGCGTCTTGAATCGATACCTGAAAAAAAGGTGTGTGGTATTGGCAGGCGCTCCATACTCAGGATGCGGGAAAAGATATCAACAAGTTGTGAATAAAAATGAAAGAGAACGGCTTATTCAACAGAAATAAAGACCTATATGTTTAAATCAATAAAACCTATATTAAAACCAATAAAACCTTTTTTTTCATTTCAATCGGTAAGATACTCTTTTTATAACGGTTTATCGAATGCCGTAGCCAATCAAAAAATCTATGCTCAGGGGAGATTATTCACATCGGTTCTTGTCGAGTGCTCACCCTTTTTGGGAGAGTGAAAGAAACCGCGCCTTTTTCCCCTTGAACATGGGGATGAACTGCGATCCCCTAGCTTCACCCTCGAGCACAAGGGTAGTTCCCTTCGTGAGCCAATCGCAGGGCGAGCACGCCCCACGACGTCACTCACTCACCCCTCTACGTAATTAGCCAATCCGATCTCTAGGAAAATGTCGACACAACAGTCGCACCCCTTGTAGGACTTTGCAAAGCTTACGCACCAATGATCGCTGACACTGCTTACCCCGGATAAAATTTCAGCTTGTCAAATAATCCTGATATGTACGTTAACGAGACTGCATTTAATATTTTATTCTCTATAATAAAGAACCCCGGTGGCAGAAAATATTAAACATTTCGAATAGGAATGAAGGATCCTTTTCAATGTTATGATTTTTTCAGAGTGTCTACTGAATTTTGCCCATGAAAATCCTGGACAATTCCCGCATTTCCTTAACTTCGTGTAGAACTTCCGTCCTTTTCCTTTTTGCTATAATTCTGATTATGATGACTCGAGAATGAAGAGAAACCTAAAACAACCACTAAAATAAACCTAAAAACACGATGAGAAAAAAACCATTCGTATATTTTCAAAATATTAATTACAACTTGACTCTGTGGTGGTTTTGCGCATTTGGAATTGGAGTCAAAAGGAACTTAAAAAAGGACTTACAGTCGCGGTATTCCCACGTCGGGTCATTGGCCCAGCGTTCAGCTTCCTGATTCCTCTCTTTCAGATGCTGAAAATATCAAATCTTAATTAATTATAAAGTTAGATACAAATCAAATTGAATGAAAAACACAGATTTTTTACCTGCTTGAAAATCTAAATTACCAGAGGTTCCCTGAACCTTGAATCTCTTAATAATCCAATGGCACTTGCACTTTACACTTTCATTTGCACATTCACTATCTATACGCATTTATTAGTTTATTTTATTACGTGTACTCGCACTTTTACAATTTCTATAAAATATTATAATCTACAACAGCGAACCGAACCGATTGAAAGTCAAAACATAACTGAGAGACAATGAACTAGAGGTTGAAAATTTCAAGCAAATCACTACGTGTCCCACATGGAGAAAAAGGTCAAATCAACAGACCAAAATGAACAATAAACAAAAATTATAAATCCAATTTAAAGCAGGATCTAAATAAATAAAAAGTCAACAAAGGTTAGAAACCACATTTTGGAGCAGAACAAAAAACGTCTTTAAAAGATTTAATGTTTGTAGAAAATTATTTACCCTAACTTAGCACATTGTTAAGAAATCCTAAAAACATTGGGACACTCGTACTCATTAGATATTTTCTTAATATTCCGATGATAACAAAAATCGAAAAGGTTAACTGACTTAAACTCCATAAACGTTCCATTAACGTTCGACTATGTTATTCTATACGTAAGTCCCTCTCACAAAAAATGTTTGCTTTCCCTTATTCAGAAAAACGTTTATTTACTTAAGTCAGTCAATTTTTCCGCATTTAAGCGAATGTTTGCAAGTCAGGTGCGGCAATACTCAGGACTAAAGCTAGGCAAAAGACTTAGTAAATAAATCGAGATGAATCTTCTCGTTTGAGGAGCGGATCCTCTGTTGTGACGAAGATAAGTTAAGCCCCTTCTTGTCGCCACCTCAAGCGACGAAAATGCTGTTTTCTCACAAAACGCGAGAACAATACCACCAACGACATCGATAGAAGCAGGCTGGACCTGCATAAGCGGATTATCCCTCGGCAGAGAAAACGATACGTGAATCTATACGCCCTCTTCCGCATTCGCTTTGTGAACAAGGTGAAAGCTATCCTTCTCTGTTGTTCCGTAAAATATATATTTTTTTCGGAGCCTTTTCTCCTCCCCTCTGTCGGATTTTTCGTCCTTTCTTGTCTCTCTTCTGCAATCCTTAATCACTATCTTTCAAATCTCAGAGTATCATCCTCTATTAGCATTCTTATGGCTCTTTCATCTTATCTTTTTGCTCCTCTATTCTGAGATCAAACAACCTACCCTACATACACAATAATCGCCACGAAATACTAAAAAGTTAGGAATAAAAAACTCGACAATGCAATTTTGCAAGAATGCAATTGCAACTGATTGCAACTTGAACTTTGAAATTAGTGACTTGAAGTTATTACAGTTATGGATATCAGCTGACTTCACGCTTAGTGCTCTAAATTTATTGGCCAACTATTTTGGCGCGCGAATTTAAATTGTTATTTCAGTGTTTAAAGATAAAACACGCAATAATTTTTTATTTGATACAACTTTATCAATTGAAAATAGGAGAAAAGGTGGAAAAAATACGAAAAAATGGTAAATGATCACATGATCACCTGTGATAACTGAAATTGCGAAATAAAATGTAGACTAATTTTCCATACTAAATTCCAGTTTTGCAATACTTTTTTCAATTTAATTCATTCTTCTAAATTTGAAATCCGAAAGAATTAAACAAATTTAAAAAACAATGTATTTTCTCTTGCGGTTATTTCATTTCGAATTATTTCAACTTTTGCATTGTCTGAAATTTTTTTTTATATAAATTATGCTCAAGACGTTTGGAAATCGATAGAAAAACGTTGTTTTATTCCATTATTCCATCATCTAAAATTTTAAATTGAAATCTAAGTGGAAGGCGGTTCAACGTTATATTATCTTGCATTCTACTCGCAAATTATCCCTAAATGGAGATGCGGAGAATTCAACCGTCTTGGGCTAAAGCGGCTGAAGCAATCTCCATCAAGAGGCGATCTTTTTCAATAAAAAGCAAGTAATACTTTCTTTTATCTCAAACACGAACCTCTATTTTAGCATAAGAGAAAAAAAATACTCGCATCCGGTTTATCTTTTGAGTTGCAAATTTTTATCCCCAAAAGAAGATGGAATAGAGATAACTGCTTATCCTCTCTTTATAAAATTCACGAAAATATAATAAATATATGTCTTAAGTACGTTGGACCCAAGTGTTAAGATTAAAATATTCCATTCTTCATTTTACTCAACGAAAATCATAGATAAATATTTTTTCTCTCTGTAACGCTAATTTTTTTTTAACTATAAGACTGCATACAGAGCGAAAAAATATTTAATTTCGGTACTTTTTGCATAAAATGAGGAATTCAAAATCCAACTTCAAAATTTAATATTTTCATTTTATTTAAAAAATATTTGAATTAGATATTTTCTCGCTCTGTACGCATAATTCTAGTTACAAATTGATTAATCCTACAGAGGGAAAACATTCCAAACTTAATATTTGTTGAGTAAAATGAGGAAATCGAATTTTTAGATTAGAACTTGGTTCCAAAACCCTTAAACTTAATCTAAACGATCAAAAACATTCTTCTTTTTATTTTTCTCTCTGTGCGCCTTTCGTCAATCAGACGAGCGAAGGGTTATCGTTTTTAGACCCTTCTCTAAAGCCCCTTTTTCTTCAGTGCACCCACGGACCTACGTAATAATCCTATGAATACGTAATCCAGATACAAACACTCGCCACGCGCACCTCGTTTTAAACGGTCGCGATATTTCACGGATTATGAGATCGTGTCGAATGTTTGCTGTTCGTTTCACGCTTCCTATCCTGTTTGATACATGAGTATCAGAGTCGATAGTTCACTGCTATCTGCATGCAAAAAATATGCTCAACCCATTCAGGATCATAACAAACTCGATCCTGCAATAATGGAAGGCACAATTTTTCCCTGACAAAGTCCTTTCAAAAGGGGACAGGTTTGACAAAAGAAATACGTGATTAAAATATCGACAGTTAACATTATTATTACTTTTTACAATGCGAATTTTAGTGCCTAGACAATCGTCGCTTCGGAGGTAAACTTGATATGACATATGACGGGTGAAACGTCGTACAATTGCCGAAAATGTTCGCTTTTTATACACGTGTATAATACATACAGTAAAAGTGCAGAAGTTAAAAATTAGGCTGTTTATAATCACCAAGCTCGATTGGTCGTTTCCAAAGACCCGTTAGTACCTTCGACTTTTATACCAATATAAATTTAATTTACACAACAATACTTCGCTGGACTACGGACTATAAAACCATTTGCGCAACCTTGATTCGATACAAGCTCGGATTTTTAGATCTAATTCTTACAGACTCTCACTTTTCATTTGCTAAATCAATTAAACTTGTTAAATAATATCCATCTATTTATTTGTCATTCAACTTCCATTTTTGTTCTCATTTCTAAATCTATCTATTATTTTAATTGTCTAATTTCAATTAGCGAGTCCAAATTCCATGCTTTGAATCGAGTTCACGTTGGAAGATTGCGAAAAGTATTTTATTGATTGCAACTAAATATCTGTTGCTTTCACTGGGGTAAAAAATATTTAAAACACAACTAAGAGCTTTAATAACAAGCGAAAAAGTAGTAAAAAGTGTACACTTACACTTCGCGTAAGTTCATAAAATTTTATAAAAAAAGAAAAAGAGAACTTGCGATCAGTCTCTAGATGAAAAACTTAATACCAAAAGCGCAGACTGAAAAAAATCTGTCTTTGCATATGATTGTATGATTGTGAAGTAATAAAAAATTGTATCTCTCTCTCTCTCTCATGCAGACTTATTACATTCGAATGTAAATTTCCAAGTTCAGTTACTTCAACACCTCTATTATTTCCGGTCATTAATAATTATTGTAGTATTCATTTTATATTTATTTGCTAATATCTAGCAAGTGGAAGAAAGCTCATTAAAATGATGCACACCTTCTCTTATAAAAATATATTGGACGGAATTATCGAGTCGACTCGAGGTTTAATCATAAAGTTCAATTTTTAGCACACATTGATGTGAAAAGAGATATTTTTCTCAATAGCAATTGACTACTTTGATCACTACACAAAAATAGATGTACGATTTTAAATTGAGATGATATTATTCAGTCCAGATATTTAATTTTAAAACTAGCTATATTAGCTGAAATTGATTATAAGAAATTGTTAAAAGATTTTCACAGGAGCAATAATAGATTGCTGAATAATATCGAACCTTTCGCATGCATTGAAAACGCTTGATAAGTATCCAAACATCGCTAGATAAAAATGCGAAGAAAAAATCCGTTACTCCTGTTTTTGCATTTCAATTTTCTAGCCGAACCTGTCAATTATTTATGCGTGCAAAAAAAAAGAGAGTCCAGTGAATGATGGGCTTAGGACAATCATCGAATACGGAACAAAGAGATGAATGAAGTTTGAGCAAGGACAGCGACCCGCACGAGAACGATCGATTTGATTCGCTCTCGGGGGCGGCCAGGCGTGCCTCCAACAAAACAAAATCAAGTTTCTACCTGAGATTTTCTTTTTACCGAAATTTCAGATCACGGTAAAATTTTTGAGAATATTGGAAAAAAGAGTAAATACGTGTTACAGCCACATATAAAATACGATCAATAATTTTCTACTCTAAACGAACATGATGATTAAAATCAAAATGTTAAAACGTCCCGTATTCTCTTTTACATTAAATACATTTTATCATTTTTTAAATATTTTAATCAGCAATTACTTTTTTTAATTGCTATTTTTGATCTCGCTTGCAATTGAATTCTCCCATTGACAGAAAATAAATTGCAGTTTAGACGTCTTTCTTTTTTATTGAGATTATCTTCCCGTCAAGATTCTTCTCAAAGTTTTAGCCAGTGGGCACTATTTTATGGTCGCGATACCATACGATAGCCCTTTATTGAAAATCGAAAAAAAATAGAATTTGTTAAAAAAAACTTTACTCTCTAAGTTAGTTATTACTCGTTATTATCGTGTTGTCATTATTATCGAAATTATAAGATTATCAAGAGAGTGAATGCTCTCCTTTTAAAAAAAAATTGGCAAGACCGTTAAACTTTGCATTGTTCTGGATTCATTTATGAAGCAAAGTATGTATTTTAGGAAGTTTATGAAGAGACAGTGACGTCGTCCTTTCTTTCTTTCTTATTCTGCGCTTGTCGTCGCTTTTTGACAGTCGAATCTTTTCCCAAAGATTGTTCTTTGTAACGAGCGCCGTCGCACGTATTTTATGGCATTCGACGACGAAGCGTCGAGTCAATGTTCTTCAATCACACTGGAACATAGTGACTTGACATCATTACTTCGTTATCTCTCGGTAGACTTTTTTCTCCGGGTTCTTAGATTTCTGGGAGCAGTACGGGCGATTTGGCGGCTTAATTTAGTGGAACATGGTCGCACGTACCGTCACTTAGGTCACTCGAGGCTTTTCATCAGCTCGTCGAGCTCGCGAAATGAGGCCCCCAACTTGCCTGGTAATGCTTGCTTTTTTAGTAGAATACTCCGTATTGTCATGAGCTTCTCGAAACAGGAATGACATTTGTGATACCTGAAAGCAAAATTGGGCACCATAAAAATTCAAATCAAAATAAAACTTAGGATATTGGACCCAAATATTAATTTTGAAGGCTGTTGGAGATTTTGAATTCTTCGTTTTATGCAAAAAGTATCGAAATTAAATATTTTGTAGCTCTGTACGCAGTCTTATTTTTGAAAAAAGATTAGTGCTACAGAGAGAAAAAATATTTATCTATAATTTTCGTTGAGTAAAATGGAGAATGGAATTTTGAGCTTAACAATCGGGTCCAACGCCCTTAAATTCTATTTCTTTATTTTACTAAATAAATATTATAATTGGGTAGATTTTTCCTCTGAATAGAAGTGCGCCTGTAGAACGAAAAAATATTTAATAATAAATAATAAAAAATTACCGCTCCTCGCGTGACACGTCCACGCCAATGGTATGTAAAGGTGCCTCCACATTTGATTTAATAACTGGTGCAAAATTTCGAAGAATCAGCCTCAAAGCAGAACATCCGACGGTCACGTACCTGTAACAAAAATTTAATTTATAATTATTAGATCGCCATTACTTACTATATTTATAGACATGAATAATAAATTTAATAAAAGTGGTTAATATTTCAATTATAAACTTTAACTGTGGTAAACAATTTAGGTCCATCCAATTTAAACATCCAATCAATAGTTATAAGCTTAGAATGTATTAAACGGTAAAATTGATTTTTCTCACTATAATTCCAACAATTTTCGTTAATTTTTTATATGATGGGGTATAATAACAGAATGGATGTTCAACTGGACAGTTGCCCTCCCACCTTGTTACGCACTATTATCCTTCAACGCGTTATTACACTATAACGATCCCAATAAATAACAAGGCACGCGAACCTCGCTTAAATTCGGTACGCTCGGTTTCTCTTCCCGATAAAGGGTTTGGGAGTTCCCATTCGAATCGGCGCATCGAATTGCCACCCGGGCCTATGAATTCTTCAGTTATACATCGTGTGAAGACTTCTGTTCTCTCTACGTCGATCAGTAACTACCTATAAACAACCCTCAACAAATGTTAAAACTATGATATTTCAGGATGTCTATACCGAATTTTTCCAAAGAAATTCCCGGACAATGTCCGCATTTTTCCCGCTTATAAATATAAGTACATATATTAAATAGAATTATTTAAGAATTTTTAAGAATTCAAACAAGTTTTACAGATTTTCAAGAGATTTCATAAAATTTGAAGAGTTTTAACAAAAGTTGGAAGTTTAAAATCAAAATATCTAGATTGATTAGAATTTGATATACTAAATTATCCAGTATTTTCATTTTAACAGCGTTGGACCCGTGTTAAGCTCAAAATTCCATTCTCCATTTTACTCAACGAAAATTATAGATAAATATTTTTTCGCTCTGTAGCGCTAATATTTTTTCAAATATAAGACTGAATACAGAGCGAAAAAATATTTAGTTTCGATACTTTTTGCATAAAATGAAGAATTCAAAATCTAACTTCAAAATTTAATATTTTAATTTTACTTAAAAAATATTTGAACTAGATTCTTTTTCGCTCTGTACGCATAATTCTATTTAAAAGTTTATTAATGCTGCAGAGGGAAAAAATTTCAAATTTAATATTTTTTGAGTAAAATGAAAAAATCGAATTATTAGATTAGAGCTTTGCTCCAACACCTTTAAATGAAAGTAAACTGTAAACGAAATGATATCAATTAAATACAATTGATATTAAATATTACATATTTGAGTTCATTCCTCGGATTTATTTAAATTGCCTCAAATTACTCTTTCCAAATAAAAAATGACAAAAGATATGTATATATAATATGGAAAGAGAAATTCTTTTCCAAGAGAATGTGACACGCGTCAAAAGTGCAGTGCATATTCATTGGATTTTTTTCTCACGGGCTGAGTCCTGCACAACGGCATGACGAACGAGGCGTAAAAATTACGAGTATGGTTATACAAATTGCCCACCTAAAATCGCCTACCCATCACTATTTACTATTTGCATGCTACGTTAAAGTCTGAAATCAAATACTACATCATATAAGATAATGAAATCATAATACAAAATAGAAATACTATACTTAATACAAATTACACAGTTTTTCGATTCCAATACTATCTACTTACACTCGAAAAAATTCGAAAAAAAACAAAGAAGGAAACAAATGAGAACAGCTGCGGAACAGACGATAATAATTAGTGGGCTATTTCACTTTTAGGACCGCCGGTCGCTCAAACGAACAAAAGTCATATTTCGATAATTACTATTCCATATAAAATTATTAATACATATTATACTTTAGATAGAATAACTTCTTACTTCAATGAATGAATTACAATTTTACAATAAATTAACAGGCTTATTAATTCCTAAATAATTAACAATTTCAAGAATATATTTAAATACTAATGAGACAGTAATTAGAATTTAAGTGATATAATAAATAAGCCTCATCGTGTATAATCTTTTATATAATTGATTACTTTTCTTTAGTCGTTTAACATCTGCTCAAAAAATTAGTTTGTTACCAAAATCGAGTGGATCATAGTTGTTAATAAGTGTACATTATGTATAATCTAATTTGAATTTTTCTAGCATCCAAAGAATTATTTTTAAAAATAATCGTTGAAAAACTTCACGAATAATTTGAAAATTTCTAAAACTCAAAGCTCTAAAAGGACAAAATATTTAATGTCACGATGACATTTGCTACGAAAATTGTAGACGATTCATACAAAACATGTCATGGGGATGAACAGTGAATTATTGGATATCCAAGAGAAGTTTAAAGCGTGTCATGTGTGCTTTAAACACCGCGTGCCCTTCGAATTTCAATCGTCCGAACAATACATCCGCCAAAGAACGGTATCGAACGCGAATTTGCATCTGCCACTGTCTCTTATTGTCTCGGCTAATTTTCTCGACCCTTTTTCATTCACACAAACGTTCGGTCGTACCGTCGCGTCGCTGGCCATCCAAATTAGCCATTCCCATAGACCGATGAGACGAAATACTCTTTGCGAATACTGTGCGTGCTGCATAAAAATTATTATCTTGTACGAAGTACCCTCTCAACCCGACCACTTTGTTTGCCACTGAATTTACGTTAGGGGTGTGAAGCATTTAACAAGGGTTCACTTCGAAAGAGCATTAGAAATGTACGAAAGTATAAAATTTCGGATCTTATAACATTTTCTTATACAATTTTATTTTTTATTTTATAAATTGCAAAAATTAATTATTTAATTCGCAATTTTGATAATTAATTTTTCTGGTTAAACATTATATTATCTTATATATGATTTAAATTATAAATTGAAGTCACTTTTTTACACACTTATAATAATATCTACGAAATTCAATTCCAAAGAAGTATCTCCTAAAGGGGAGAAAGGATGCTGAGCAGAAACAAAAAGAGAAAATATGAAACCACAAACTTCCGAGTCGAGTTACCAAACCCCAAAATGGCGAGAATAATTTTTCATACTTTTACGACGAAACACAAAGTACAAAGGCTCAGCTAAAAATATTAAGCCTGTTTTATTCTTTAGGTGGAAAAAAAGGAATTTTTTGATTTGTAAAAATACTGTTTTCAGTCTGATGATAAAATAAAATAGCCACATGTGACAAGAAAATTTGACGTATCATTACTTTAAGAATCCTTAAAATATCTAGTTTATTCTATTGTTCTATATTAAGAACAATTTTAGTAAATAATAATTTGAAAGTGAAATTAGTTTATGATCTGATAAATACATTACTCATCTAGTATAACGACCTCCATTGAAATATAATCCAAACTACGACCCAATTCATCAGTTAACGTTACTTACCGTCAATATCATAAAGAAATTTATACTAAAAAAAATTTCTTAAAAACTTGAACAGAAAAATGCAAATAAAGTGATTTTTTTTACTCACATTTCGTATTTACTCTGCAGAAGATCGTTAATTGGCGTAAGGAAGGAATTGCACAAGTCCAAGTTCCAAATAGATCTAAAGAATAAAAAATCACAATATTTTTACTTCTTAAAAAATAACATCTAAATAAAGTATCTGAAAAAATAGGTATACTCACGGTTTTAATGTAAGAATTCCTAGTAAATCTACAATGACTGACAAATCATTCATTGCAACCGCAGAATCAACTGCTGACTGAAATTAAAAAAAGATGGGTTGCTTATTAAATCACGTTTTAAATTAAATTCACAACAAATAACAATTTGATTATGAATATATCATTCTAAAATTAATTGTTTATTCATTTTACCTTGAGATCTTTGTTGTGCCAAAGTGAATAAATTATTTGAAGAGACCGATGTCGACTCGTTAAAACAGCCATCATGGATTCGTGCCCTCGCATCATGCTACTAAGCACTTCAGCTTCAGACATTTCGGCAAGAACGCCAACCTGTGTATAAACTAATGCCGTTGTTGCCTTATAATTACTCTGGAACATATAAAACGAGCAAAAAATTAATTAACAGGTTCAAAATATTCCTCTAATATTGACTAAATAGAGGATCTGTACATTCTGTTTTATTTAACTTATCCTTATCTCTAAAATAAGTATTCACTAATTAAGGTGGTCATTAAAATATAAGAAATAAATATCTTGTTCGCGCAGATTTTCAAAAACCACAATATCAGGATACATACCGGTAAGAAGGTTTCCATATCTAAACCATAAGGTCTGTCTGCTGTCATGGGTACGAATTCTTCTTTTTCTGTATTATTAATATTCGGCCTTAATTGAGCGATTCGTGAATCTGTCTTCGAATTCGGGGCGATCTGTACTTTATTCGTCTTCTTTGTAGATGAATTATTTCGAGCTGATAATGGAGACGAGTTAACAAAATTTCTTCCTAATGATGTCGATCGGGACTGCGCTGTATTTGGCCTATTTAATACAGGATCGGAAGGACTATGTCTTATGTTGTTAATCCTAAAAATAGTAAAACAGATTTTGTTACTTCTTTTCAGGTTCATACAGTAATTAGGTTCAGTAACTATTGTGTTAAGGAGATAATGGCGCTACCAGAATATCCAGTGAAGATTCCACAAGAAATTCCAAATAATTTTCAGTATTTTCCAGTAAAAATCCAATAATTTTCCAGTACCAGGGTGTCTACTGAAATTCGAAAAAAATGCCCTAAGAAATCCAGATTTATAAACCACTGACTCTCTGAATCATCCAAATCAAGAAGCCTTTTTAGTCAAACTTATCTAAACTTGAAAGCTTTCAAATATTTAATTAAAGTATGAATATGAAGAAATTTATTTCTGTAGCTGATTCTATTATGAAACTATTTAAATCTCAAAGGCTTTCAATTCGAAAGCTTTCAAGAATAAAAGTTTATAAACTACAAGTAGTTTTAATTCTAAAACGTCTAAATTTAGATGCTTTAAAATTAATTATTAATTAATTGTGCTAATTAATATAGGCCAAATTAGACTAGAAAGTTGAATTTTTTATGAAGATCATTTTTTATCGTATGACAGAATTTTTAAATCATTTTCAGATTCTGATGAGTAGACACCCTAAGTATAAAAAATTATATTTTATTTCGTTCAATGGATATTTTGAGCACGTAGACAATGAACTTATTTTTTTTAGTGGAACATCAATGTACATAATAGTTAATTTAGCTAACCTTTAATAAATGTCACTTTCAGTCTGAATGTAATTATTGGTTCGATGCATTTTAATTTCAAGTGAAGCTACTGCTTTTAAATTCAATCTTATTGATAAATTCTATTTCAAATACTGTTCTACAATTTTATTTTGGAATTTTCGCCTTTAAACCTGTTCATTATATCTCCCTTTTATACATATGTCAAAAAATATCAAATAACAAGAGAAAAACTATGTTATAACTAATAGATATTTTCATTACATTATAATTACTTTGACATCCATTAAATGCTTTCATGATCTCATTCTTAAAAATTCAAATAATTCCAGGTTTTTTATATTTATATTTCAATTTTAAATAAGGCTAAATTTTATCTATATAACTTCTGTTGCGATATTTTCAAAAAAAGCTTACACAAATAGCATTCATTGATAAAGTAAAAGCTGGAAACTCTACGTATAAACCTTATAGCTTAAATTAAAAATTTGATTTTCAATAAATAAATATATGAAATTAATATCTACTTACTGTACAGGATAATCACTCTCGTAGCCATGTTCTCCTTCCTTACAGCTACTTTGTCTCTTCAGATACTGTTTTGGAGAATCAGGACTAGGGGCACGACTTTTTAATTTGCCATCGTTCATCACAGGTGACACAGCCGCCATAGGAGCCACTCTAGGAGTGAGTGTAGAATTTGATCTCTTTGGACCGAGGGGTTGGGATGAAACAATCGAATGTAGCGAACTTGAAACATTCTTTTTCCCAGGAACTGGGGTGATACTCTGTCTCAAAGGAGGAATAGGAGTAAGATTTTTAGGGTTTCTATTGCCAGCCAGACTGTTTGCTTGGAGATTAGCTTTAATTTGACTTGTGGAAGTTATCACATTTCTATGTACAGGAGGGGATGACTTAATGGGATGTACACGTACCGGGAGAGGTTTTGATAATGAGAGGATTGGAGGTGGAGGTAAGGACGAAGGAGACTTGATTTCTTCCTCTGTTTCATCCTTGTCTAAATCCAACATCGAGGTCGACAAATTTCGCAGGATTTGAGGTTGGGTTGGATCTAAAATAAAAAGATATTACATTATAAAAGAGTCTATTACAGTTTACACAAAGGAGATATTCTTGTAAAGTTTCATTCTAGGTTTTCTAGAAGCTATCGACAATTTTATTTACATCAACCCTCGGAATAAAAATAGGCGTTGACTCTCGTATCATTTTCTAGAAAAATCTTTTCACAAGCAATCTATGAAAATAAACCTAAAGATTTTTTGCAGTCGAAACATTCGACACACTTAAGTGACTTACCTATTTCTTGAGGCTCCAGAAAAGCCTCGGTATCTGAAGGAGGTGGTGTGCGACACACTGAAACATATCATGCGCAACATGCTCATTCATAAAAAAAAAGATCCATAGGCATAAGATTATAAGTATTCACAAAATTGTTAACACAATAAGCGAAACGTGTTGCAGATGCACGACAAACATGAAAAATTGTGCAAATTTTTATTTTACTCAAATATCACTTACGTGAACGATTCGGCTGGAAGATGTCTTGATAATCAGAAACGTTTGGTATTTTTGCAAACGTTCCTTCGTCTTCAGGATCAGTTCCGGACTTATCTCCTACTTCTTCAATGGTTTTAACATCCAATCTGAAAAAGAAGAAAGTAGTGTGCAGTAATTTTCAATTGATACTCATTCGAATTCATGTTTTATTGCGCAGACTTACGTGTGTTTTTTTAGATCCGGGGGTCTTTCCCTGGAAAAACTTTTCCTTAGAGAGTTTCCATGGCTAAAGGATAAACCACTAGATATGTCTCCCAGTGGTGCTATTTTCTTTAAATCACATAGGTAGAGAACGACATTTGACATGTGACAACTTGCTCCGATCTGTAAAATAATAGTTATACTCAGTAATTGAAAGGATTTAATAAAATGATTTAATAAATTGAAAGTAACTGAACATACCAAATTATTTTGAGCGAACGCTATATCTTGGACTTTACCCCAGCCTGTAGGAATTGTATCGAAAGTCCTAGCTGGTTCCCAGCCATAAACATTCAGAACATCTTGACTACCAGCAAAAAGACATTCTCCTCCTTGACTGAAGTAAAGACATCTAAAAAAATCAAACATTAATGATAATATCATATATAATGAGGTATTGAAATGTAGTTTAATCAAATAAAATAATTTAAATTACCTGACAGGAGAAGAATTGGATTGTTCAGTCGAAGAAACAAGCTGAAATGACTCCAAATCCCAAAAATGAACAGTTCTGTCGGCACTTCCACTTGCCAATAGAAATTCGTGAGGATGAAACTCGACTGTCGTTGCTGGTCCTTTGTGTGCTGAAAATTCTTTTAATTGCCTACCTATTCTCAAGTCCCATAACTAAAAAATAAAACACAATTTTTAGTTGACTTTAAATAACTATTAAACTAAATATTAAATATTTATTACAAACCTTAACCATGCCTTCTTCTCCAGCGCTCGCAATCCATTGACCATCTGGACTAAATTTCAAACTGTTCACAGTTCGGTTGTGTCCTTTATATGTGAATATACAGCCTTTTCTTCTAATATCCCACAATTTAATAGCAGTATCTGAACTCCCAGATGTCAGTAATTCACCATAAGGATGAAAATCCATGCAACTAATTCCTGATTTGTGACCAGTTAATGTACGAGCAAGTTTGGCATGACCCAAATCCCAAATTTTTAGATCTCCGGTTCGTGAACCAGCGCACACAAGTTCTTCAGTTTGATCGAATCTCACACATTCTATCGGAGTTGTGTGTCCACTTAGGCTCTTTAAAAAGATAAATACATAAATAATAATTAAAGAAAGTGTACAGATATATAGGCCTACTTGGAAATATTTAGTAAAAATATATAGAACAATTTGAAACTTTATAAGCCTTGAAGAAATTTGCCTTATAAGATCTTTGCAGCTCGATTGACTAATTAGTTTCCTCATTTAAATTTTTAATATTAAAAAAACTTGTTTCGACGCCATCAGGATTGTAAGAAATTTAAATACATAATAAACTCATTTACAAAATAATGAAAAACTATAAAATCTTGAAAAAACATTTAAAAAGTTTACTTCTGGTGTTGTCAGTGTTTGGAGATCAATGTTAGTGTAAGTTGAAAAGTTGTTTTCCTTGAAAAGATATGCATGGATTGGTTAGTTTACTCGGTTTTAAGATTAAACAACTACACTGTATTAAACTTGGAAATCTTCTTACAAATTGTGAACAAGAATAAGAGTTTGTTACAAAAATTATCCTATTTTAATATGCTGACCTTCATGCATACTAATTTTTTTTTCAAATTTTAAAGAAATTCCCCGATTTTAAATAAAGCAACTAGTCTAACTACATTCTCAGTGAATTATTTTTAGATGAATGAATGAGGCACATCTTCTATTCAAAAGAATTATCTTCTATACTAAGATAATAGCTTAATAAAACTGCAATAAACGCAATTGCTTCATTAAATTCTGCAAATTCTATTCTTATCACTTAAAAAACTGTCTTGAATACTCCGTATTGAGCGATTTAAACTCAAAGCTTATAAAATCCAAAATTTCAAACTGGTAGTATTCAAAACTACTATTGAAGTTTAGAATTGGATTAATGTTAAAGAATTTCAAAACATGCTATCCAAACAAAATAGTATTTCAACATAACCATGGATGTATATATTTGGAGTGCTTTTTCATGTTAATAAAATACATAATTGTGGATATTAAACTCCAAAATTTCTAAGTATTCTTTACGAATAAAATATTTTCTACTTACCATAAAACAATTCTGCTTGCCGACAGCCCACAAATTAACTTTTTTGTCATCACCACCAGTGACGAAAACAGTTCCTGATTTATGACCCAATGCGAGACAGTTAACATTGGACGCGTGTGCGACAAAATCCTCTGCAAAATGAATATCAACAATTAAATACAAGAGAAATAAATCTCCATGAAATTTTCCTAATTTCAAGGCACCTGTCATTAGGTAATTTTAGTCGATTTTTGTAACGAGGGTTCAAAGAAAATTCATGCAAATTATGATAGATGTTCCTTATACAGTAAAAAACATGTAAATGCATTTTGGAGTACTCACGGATTATCCAGGATCTTCTCGTAGACGAAGCCATTCTGGGCTCATTAAATTCCGTCGTGAAGGACTTATTTGGCAGTAACAACAATTCGAGTCCGTCTGCAGATGTCCGATTTTTTCTTGGCTGACTTTATATACAACATTTCTAGTTCTCCAGATTTCACATGCACCTTCCTCTTTCAGTAACATAACATTTTCCAAAGTAAGTGAACAATAGCTTTGTTTTCTCACGATATATTCTTTAAAACTATATGTCTAGCATGCCCACAAGTTTTCTGGCTCTGTATTTTATGACAAAACTGTCTTGTCTTGCGTCTTTTGTCCGTGTGTGGGCAGTCCGCTGTGAAGTTGAGAAATACTGCGACCTTCGAGACATCGAACTCCAAAAACGTCACGACACTCGCAAGCTCGCATGTCACGTGACCTTAACAACAAAAGTCAGCTGTTCACATTTTCACTCACTTGTATAAATAAAACACAAACAAATAAAATATCCGCACAATGATAATGTGATAAATGGTGATACATCACTGATCACTGGTGCAGATTTATAAACTCCAATTTTTAGTTGAATCTGTTAAAACCCTTGTACTCTAAATACTTTAAATTAATTTTGATAGTATAGGAAAGTAATGCTTTGTTTTTTTAGCCTCAGAGCGATAACACAATAGATCCGATGATTTTCACAAGATATTTACACAAAATCACTCGATCCATGATTGGATTAAAAGTAATTCAATCATCAAATTTTGAGGTTAGATTACACAAGCGAATATGTTTTACTAATTTTTCTACTTATGTACAAGGACAGTCACCTGAACCTAAAGTTCGAGAATACTTTTATTACATCGATCATCAAGGAATGGTATTATTTTAGAAATATATTTCCTAAATAGAACAATAATTGCCTACCAATAAAATGCATGAAACATAAAATTACATACCTAGCGTTGAACTTCTTCAAGAGATTTAATATTCTGAATAATGCTTTTAAGATTTGATCCTTATCTATAGAGTCATTTTTATTAGAGTTATATTCGATTTATTATTACTGAGTCATTTTACTGAGAATTTAGATTAGTACTTCCAAAGAAAACAAAACTTTATAGGCATTTATAGATCATAGATCGAAGAAAGAACTAAAAACAAAATAGTAACTTTTAAAATTCGAATAAGCTCGATTAAATTTGAAAGAACATATTTAGTTTTATATCTGATATTCTTTTAATTGACAGTTATTTCTGGACGACACAAGAATAAAAAATTTTACATCATGTTTTAAAGGTACGTTTGCAGAGAAATAAAAGGCACTCAATTGAAAAAGAGTAAAATTTATTTATTCTAGAATTTAAAAGTAACTCGAATTTTTTGTAACAATACATACATTTTTAAAACGTTTTTCTTTCTAAAAATTTGTATTGTAGTTTTTCGAAAGATTCATGCGTGTTTCAGATAAAAAATTTCTATCATTCTTCTTTCGAAGACTTCGGCTAAATAACACTGGACGTTATTTCGAAGAATTTCCATTTGTTTCACTATGTGGTCGTGAACGAAATTTCGTAAGATGCGATGATCTCCCAATAGTTTTCACACACGTAATCGAGAAAATGAACTTGAAAACTCAATCGATGGAAGACCATTTCAGTTACGGTCATGCTGGTGACTTATTAACAGTAAATATCTCTAAATACTTTTAGATTTATTTATTTACTTTAGATTTTAACTGATATGTCTCCACGACTAATTTAAATTTATTTTCAGGTTCCATTCGAACCACGAAGGATTTTTATGAACACTGCAACTGGACGAGTATATCATCCAGGTCCGATTACTGTAGGAGGAATTGGTCTCGTCAAATCTAGTCTAGCGATTGAATTTAGCTCTCTCTTTTCTTTTCAACATGGTGAAGAACATGGACCAACTCAATTCCTATGGCGTGATAAGAAATATGATCTTGATACCGAGTGGTATAAAGATAAGTCATTAAAACTCTCCTATAAACTATAATTTCATATGTAATCTATTTTTGTAAAGTTGTTGAAATACCTCAATTACGTTGTTTAATAAAATTATTAAAATCCATATTCTGATTGTTTATCTATTTAGTTCATATTAAAACGTAACAAATGTAAAATATAATTATTGAAATAGATGAATAATACACCTAATATTCAATTTATACTTAGTTTTCTAGTTACATTAGTGTATATCGACTTCAAAAATCCTTGCTGTCTTATCATCGGAAGTTGTCAAAACTTTCTTGCCACTTCTAAAAAACATTATAAAGATATTATTATTTGAGCTTTAGTTTTTAAAGTCTCTATCAATAAAGAAATATTTGTCTTACCTTGATACAGATAAATCCAGCAAATCTGCACTATGACTAATAAATAGTTTGAGACAAACACCCGATCTTCCATCAAAACACCTAAGAATACCGTCTAAACTTGTAGCGAACAACATTGCAGTTCCTTCTTTCCACATTAACTTGTTTATTCCGTTTTCCAACTCGATTTTATGTCTGATTATTTGCTTTGCAACATCCCAGATGAATATTTCTCCATTCAGAGTTCCAGTAGCAGCTATTTGATGTTCAGAATCTTTATGCCATGCAACCGTCTCTACATAATTACATTTACTTTCTTCCATTGGTTCCTCATTTGCAGCATTATCCACATCGGTGTTTTCCCTAAGATCTTGAAGGACGACCAATACCTGTGCATTAATTATGCCGAATTAACAAAAATCTCAATGAAATACATAGCATTCAATTCAATCTTTCATGAGCTTACCTTGCCGGTTTGCGATGAACTAACTATCGTTTTACCATCTAGAGCAGCGGACATTATTAAATTGTTATCAACGTAACAATCTAGTGCAAGAACAGCTTCGGTGTGTCCAAAATCTTTTGCGATAGTGAACAGAACAGTATTTGATTTTAAATTCCATATACGTATGCTTCCATCTGCGTAACCAACTGCAAGTCTCATACCTGTCATAAATTATATTTATGTAGATCATAAGTTTTTTTTAGTCTTTTTATATTTAAGAATTAACGTTATTAATAAAATACCATCTGGCAATAATGTTGCAGTTTCAACGCCTTCCCCATTTCCAGGCATAATTTTACAATCTCCAGTGGGAACTTTCCACATGTAGATCTCGCCGTTGATAGATCCGGCAAAAAGAACATTCGCTGCCGAATGCCATTGCATCCACTAGTATAAAACATATTTTACACATAAAACATTAATTTCAAACACCTGTTAAAATTGTGTTTAAAAAAGCGTTGTCTTACAGTCATATCATCCATTTCATAGTTCCATACGACACTTTTGTCACTCATTTTCCATAATTGTATAAAACCGCCCATATCACCAGTTGCCAAATATGAATCGTCATGATTAAAATCCGAAAATGTGACGCTGTCTTTGTGTCCTGTGCATTCAAGTATAGTTTCACCAGAAACGGTATCCCAAACATAAGCTTTGTCATCTTCTCCACCAGTTGCTGCCAGTTTTTCGTCTTTACTCAAAGTCCCACAAAAGACAGATCCTAAAATAAAATTTGGATGCGACATTCAATAAAGTACGAATCTCGCCAAGATAAATTTTTAAAAATAATAACGAAAATGATACAAGATTTGAAAATTAGGTATTAAGCAAGTTCCTAGTGCCAAAGGTAAAATCAATGTGCTAATTAGCTTCAAAATTATTAAATTAAAACAAATTAAATCAAATTACAAACCATCGTGTTTGTTGAAAATGCAACTAGCATCATTTCTCCCCTGACCATCCTCTTCCATTTCTTCCACATCTTCTATTTCTTGATCTTCTGCATTTATTTCTTCATCTATATCGTCAATGTACACAATATCATTTTCATCAATCTCCTCTTCCACAACAGGCGACCTAGGTGGGGTATCCTCTTGACGCATTTCTATATTTTATCGATATCCTGCTAAAATTCAAGAAATACAATTTGATATTTGATAAAATAAACTATTAACAGAAACCTAACTTTTTGTAAATACTAAAAGGGCTAAAAGTATTTTTCATAGAATATAATAAAACACATGTTGCTCCAAAACGCACATGTAAATAAACCGTTTAACGTCTCCCTAAGTGTAAATAAAAAGAAATTCTATAATTTTTTTATTACTTACGTTATTCGTCATCTACTTAACCAAAACTCTTCGATGGTTGATTAATAAAAATATTAATATTAACGCGTGCTTCACCGGTCACAAACACGAGTCACAAACAGGCAAACATAAAACTAAATGAGGTTAGAATCCTCCGCATCCTCCATATTTACAACAATTACGAAAATTTCTTAATCATATCAAAGATATTTGTTCCTCGACTACAATAATATAAATTATAACAATAGACAATATCAGTATATGACTGAAATTGTATTATTAAATTTTATTACACTCGAACTTCACAATATCATCCTAATCCGTGCCAGAGTCTTTCGCAATATCGACCAAATTCCTTTTCCTAAATGTCACATCCATTGCGCATGCGTATTGCGTCATATAGCGGAAAAATATGAAATGTCAAAAGCGTATGTATTGTATAGGTTAAATGTATGATAAGTGTTAAACTATTAAAGTGTATCATTTTTCAAAGAAGAAGGTACCTGATTAAAAAAATGGATAAAGAAAATAAAGAAAACTCTGTAAGTAAATGAATTTAATTTGTAATTCTACTAATTTTCACCTAAATTATACCTTCAATGTGTGTAGGTGGTGTGTAGCATAGTGCGTTTTGTTTTGCTTTAATATAAACTGTTTCCTCTGAACAAACTGAATTCTTGTTTAAAAT
>UCOH01009495.1:0-13908 GCA_900474275.1 Synergus japonicus
CTCTTCTATTTTAAGGGCTATTCTTCTTTTTGTAGGTCGCTGATGTTCAGCTTGTATGGCGTAATTAAGTTCGTTCAGTAATTGTCTAAATTTCAAACTATAATTCTGAACGGTGTCGTTGTTTTGACGACAATTTTCCAGCCGGCTTCTACACAATTCTATTGAGTTAGTAGGGGCTAAATTTGTCCTCAAAATGTTAAATAGATCGTCATATGTATCTATTGACGCGTGCCTAATTGATCTTTTGGCATGATCTGTAATTTTCTCTGCAATTATAAAATCAAGTAAAAGTTCAGGTTGAGAGCAACGCATACGAGCTCTCTTTATGCTCCTGATAAAATCGTGCACGCCCATGTCGTCGCGCCCGTTGAGAACCTCTATCGTTCTTAAGATGTCTTTAGCAGGTATAAGTTGTGTTAAGGGTTCGTGGGTGGTGAGTCTGGTATGCAAGCCATGTGCCGCCGAGGCTTGCATCGTTGGGCCATTCTCGGAATTTTCCGAAATTTGTCTAGCCGACCGATTGTTTGCCTCGCCGCTATCTGAGAACTCTCCATCTGGTTCTTGGGCGGAAGTGCTATCGTCCTCGGTCAACAACGCGCCTCTTTTCTCGGCAAGCAACTTTAGTTCGTCGGCCCTTTTCACATTCTCCTTATTTAAAAGTTGAATACTCTCAATAATTCAAACCTTTTCTTCAAACTTGGCGTACCTCGTCTGCTGTTGCTGAATGGTGGTGGCCGTAGACACTTGCTTCCAGCAAAAGGCTTCTTTTTCTGAGATTTTACCGCTTGATTGCGCACTCGAGGATTTACCGTCTAGAGTGACGCTCCCCAAAAATAAATGTTCTATTTTCGGGTTTTCGGTTTCTTCTGGTTTACGTAGGATTGAGTCTACTTAATTCAACTGCAAGTTTTACCAGAAGAACTTACTGGCCGTTTATCGGATGGAAGTCCGTAGATTCCGACTGAAATTCGCACTTATCACTGTGATCACTTTTCACACCAGTTTCTTTTTTTCGAGAATCCGTCGATTTTTGATTTCGTAAAATCGTTTCAACGGATCCTGGCAGGATCGCCAAAAATGTCACGGGTACTTTTAATACAAAACAATAATAATTAAAATACGTATAGTTAGATTATTATTGTTTATTCACTTTAAGGGTTTACAAAGATTTAGGAGGCACGAAGGATCCATCGTAACTAAGACGCAACGTAACACTGACTTACCCTGCCTGCAGGGTGGCCCTGTAGGCCCTTTTCGGGTCTCGACCACAGTAGTGGGAGTAATGACTTATCTTAAAGTAAATACATAATACGCAGGGCGTTACATGTGTACATATTAGATTTATATATATTTTTGTAATTAAGATATTGTAGTCGACTCTCGTGCTTTGGGGAAAAGGAAGGCAGGAGGACACAATTTTACTTGAATGACGTTCGCGTAAAAATGGCAACACCTTTATAACAAGGGTCTCCAGTTTCCGAATCTCGAGCTCAAACTGGGATCTAAACACCATTAGGGTTCCAGAACACCAAGGTTTAAAAACGGAGATTCAAAGATCGGAACACAATAATTTATTAAAAGAGTCACTATTAGGAACACTATGTTTTCAAGAATTTACGATTTTTAAGTGGAAGATTCGCAGCGATTTGCAACGCCTTTGTAATAAGGGTTTCCGATCTCCAAATCTCGAGCTCAAACAAGTTTCTTAACACCGTTAGGGTTCCAGAACACCAAGGTTTAAGGGGTTAGGTGAGTTTGGAAATTTCAAAGAATCGATTTTTTTGTCTTATTAAATAGTACAATATGTTTAGAATATTCTCCTAAAATTTCAAATCGATCAGAGTAAAATTCTAAGAGATAGGCCCTTCGGAAGTTTCGCCCGTCAGGCCAGGTTAGTGCAGTGCTTCGCAGATATACGGAAGCAGCTACGTAGCTATTGTTGCTCGACCTTTCCCACTCTAAGAAGTTCTTAATATTTCAGTTGATTCTCGTTTCTTTAGCCAATAGGTTGATTTGAGGTTATAAGTGTTCGTGAATTTTTACTAAAAGTGTTTATAAATTTTTACTAAAAGTCTTTATAAATTTTTACTTATAAAATATGAGTAAAGTTACAAGATCTGATCGAACAACTAGTGGTCAAAGAAAAGATAGATCAAAGAAAAGAAAACAATCATATAATCCGAGAACTCCTGAGATAGACGATGAATGTTTTACTCATTGCTGAAAAGAAAGCTGACGCTACGACTCACGAAGGAAGAATTCGTCACAGACAAGAACAAAAGGATGCCTTGGATATTGCCGCAGCAGCAAGTACTTTGCTTTATGGTGCCGGAATCGATGATTCTATGTAAGTTAAAAAAAAAATTTGTTTGCATATAATTTCAACTTAAAACTTTAAACGCGTTTTTCTCAAAACTCAATTTTTGAAGTCGGTGGACACGATTTCTCGAAAAGTTATGAAGCGATGTTTTTCAAATTTGTTTAAAAACTTCAAATTTCAATTTTTTTCCTTCGTTCATTAACGAGAATTATCCATGTACTAACGAAATATTTTTGGTTTTTTGATTTTAGATGAACCAGTAATGAGTAATGATGTCCACGGAAAAAGCATTATTTTTGGAGACGTCAAGGGAGATGAGGTACCAATGGCTGAGTTTTCGGAATTTTTAAATGAAAATTTCACAAAATACTGTTGAAACATGTACCTTTGATATGCTGAATTATTTAAATAAAAAATATAATTATATATATTTTTTTAAAAATGGTAAAAATACCCTACCTTTTAGCCTCTGAAACCCACCTAACCCCTTAAAAGCGGAGATTCAAAAATCGGAACACAATATTTTATTAAAGGGTTACTATTTTTGGGACCACTCTGTTTATGGGAATTAAGGATTATTAAGTGCAAGATTCACAGCGACTTGCAACAACTTTGTGATAAGGGTTTCCGATTTCCGAATCTCGAGCTCAAACTGGGGTCTTAACACCGATAGGGTTTCAGAACACCAAAGTTTAAAAGCGGAGATTCAAAATCGGAACACAATATTTTATTGAAAGGTTATCTTTTAAGAACAATCACTTAGGATAGGGATTAATGGGAATATTATTATTATTTTATTTTATTTAACAACAGTTTCTCTTTACATATATAATATTTGTAGTTTACCATAATTTTATTACAGCTGCGATATTTGTTTAGGTCAAAGACCTGTATAAAGGGATTGATATAGGTGCTATTAATGCTATCCATGCACAGACTCTACCCTACGAATTCATTATAAAGTCCCTTACTCTTAGTACATAAGACAAGTATTTAGTGACGCGACATAATTCTGCATTATCCGCAGAGTTTAGAAGCGCGATCCAGAACGATCCAGAGGCCGTGAGACTCACCGCGGATCCAAAGCAATCCTTTCTGACAGCCCTGTACACAGGGCATTCTGCCAACAAATGAAAAAGGTTCTCCTCTACCCCAAGATTACAGATTGAGCAGAGTTGCCCCCTCATGTACCCAAAGAAGAGATCCCCCAATCAGAGCCTACCCCTCACGCATCCTTTAAGGCACACCTGGGCAAGGAGTCTAACATACTTAAATGGCATTCCGCAATTAAGATACCACTGACCCAAGGAATCGGTCCCTAGGTAAGGCGCATCTGAAGAGATGATGTCCGACTTAGTCTTCGCAGATCCACGTTTCTAAGGTAGAGTTCGAATTTGGTGAGAATCAAATGTTTAATATTAAGTAGGGCCACCAAGTCTATACCGGGCCAGCTGGCCTCCATTCTACAGAGCGCAATAAAGTGTTTCAATTGCAAGACCCAATTATACTTAGGGGTTGCCCTGCGCAAGTCCGCCAAAGCCTATAGACGTCTCAGACAAACTTTAGGGAGCCTATTGTCACCCATACCTAAGACCTTCTCAAGCCTATTCAAGATCATCTTTAAAACATCATATGTCAAGGATATCCGGCCTAATTCAAGTCTCAATGCGTACCCCGGAGTGTATGAAGGCAGACCCAAGACTCTTGAAGAAGGTAGTGTGAATTACTTCAACTTCCTCACAATACCGTAATCCCCAGATGCCTGCAGCGAAAAACAGAACGCTTGAGACAAGACTCTGGAATAGAATTCTTTTAGAGTGCCACGACCCCGACTTGGAGGCCCGAAGGACCTGCAACGAGGAACCTACAGCTATCTTGGCAGCAGCAACCCTCTTACAGCACGCCAAAGAGAAGGTTCCCGAACTTCCAAAAGTCATTCCCAGATAAGTATATTCACGAACCATCTCCAGTTGGGAACCCTCAACTGTGAAATTCAATAACGACGGGGGTCTGCCCCTGTGGAAGACTATGGTCTTGGTCTTAGATGTGTTGATCCTCAAAAGAATCAGTCTACAGTATTTCGCCATAGCAGGATTAATGGGAATAGAAGACAGGACTTAAGCGTTAGCGTCAGATACATAGGGTCCAAAAATCTGGTATCTTGTACTAACCGCAAAAAATGTAACACAGGTAGAGATGGATTGAGAAGTTCCTTGATTCCTTGCAGAAGACTAGTTAAAACGTCGAGACTGTACAACTGAGTCGAAGCGCGTACGAGAAATGCTATCGGTCTAGTAATTAGAATGAGGTATCCGTGGTAACAGTGATGATACTCTCGTAACTGAGCTGAACTGGCGAGAATGTGCCGTATTTATAATAGCTGGCTGGTGGGTCGATGGTGGAACGCGCGACGTGATTGGTCGTTTTCGTGCAGCTCGAACCAATCAGAAACGCGCCCCTCCCGATCGCCGGTATCCCAGCAGTGATCACAGAACGTAGGATTTTTCGGCCCCCACTCTACGACCCACGAGCTCATGCTATCTTTCTCTATCAATACGGTCGTGACTGTTGCTAGAGAGAGAAAGCATGAGCTCGTGGATCGTAGAGTGGGAGCCAAAAATCCCACGTTCTGTGATTACTGTCTCCCAGCGCTTAAAAAGTCAAAATAAGAACCCTTCTTTCAGTGGCCCCAACTCGTACTCAGGGTGTCTACCCTCCCTGGAAAACCTGGAAGACCTGGAATTATCAGGGAATTTGGTTATACCTGGAAAAACCTGAAAATGTCAGGGAATTTTTTCGAGTGTAGTTATTTTTTCTTTTTTTTTGTAACACAAATAATATTTACAAGAACTGGAAAAATTATTCCTCTGAATAAAACCGTGGCATTATATTATATTATAATATAATATAATTTAATTACAAATGGTAAAAATTTGAGTCACTCTGAGTTGAAAATGACATAAATGTATGGGAAAAAACGTGATAATCCAACTTTCTTTTAATAACAACTATTTTATCGTATTTTCTTTTACAAAAACTTAATCAAGAAAGTTTTATATATTTCTTCAACTAATACATACCCTCGAGAAAGATTAAATGCTCCAGTTTTTGACAAAAATATTACGCAATATTTAATATTTACAATATTATAATATTGTAATATTTTTATTAATTATTCATACATTAAAATTTTCAAGAATAAAGAAAATTATTTTTTTGAATTAAAGATAAATAATACGATAAGGACATATAAAATGAAAAGTCGGTTAAAAAATAAATATTAAAATTATATCATTCTGTGGAAAATATTTTATTTTATAATCAATTTTTTAATTATTATGTATCTACTTCAAAGACAATTTTTGTTTTATTTTTGAAAGTTTAAATTTATTATTAATATAATTTATATTTATAATTACAAATTTTTGTTAGTGCCTCTATAAAAAATAGCAATTGTGTAAAACATTTATGATTTTTACTAATAACAGCTACACTTTTAATTAGTACAAATCATAAATTAGGTAGGGGTTAGGTAGTTTTTAACCAGTTGTGGGCATCCCTGAAAAGTCTTCTAAATATTGAAAAAGATGAAATCAAACGCCACGAAATGGAGGAAAAAAGGAAATTTATTCATTTTCAAACCTGTAGTGACACAAAAATTAATGAAAAATAACCAAAAAGCCTTCATAGCAGCAAAAATTAATATAAGAATAAAAATAAAAATTATTCGTCGTCGGAATCGCAGTGTATGCAGGTGTAATAACCGGCATGCATGTCAGCGCATCTCAAATGCACTGGCCGATGGCACGTGTTGCATTCAATTTTGTTTTGTTTTTTTTTTTATTTATTTATTTTTTTAACATTATGTTAACACTAATAATAATTTTTGACAGTTTTTCGGACACACACACACGTGCTAAATGAAAAAAGCAAGGTGCCCACATCTGATAAGATTTGGTGCCCACTACTGGAAAATGCAGAACTTTTAAAAATGCCCAGAAAATTTGTTTAGTGCGAACATTTTCATGAAACCGCATGGAGAAAACTAGATATTGAAAATGTTGATACTCAACTGTAATATCTAGATATTAGCTGGTACTATCCGAAAAAAATGTTCAATATACAAGACATTACAGTTAAATTTCTTTTGATATTAAGTTATTTAATATCTTAGATATTGAAGCATAATATATAGATAGTACGCGCAAATTAACTCAGATGGCGCTGTCTCTATTATACGTGACGCTTGATTTGAAATGTATAATGTTCTAACGTATATAACGCCAGCAGTATAACGTTCGCGATTTCGTATAGGAATAGTATCAGGTATGTTTTAATTTATTTGAGGTTTTTGATGTATTGATATGTATTTTGATGTGTAATTTTTGATGTTGTTTAATTCCGTATAGGTCCAAAAAATATTTAATTTTATCGTTTTGCACAAAATGAAGAATTCGAAATCTAACCTCAAAATTCAAGCTCTTCATTTTATTTTAAAGTATTCTTTTCACTCTGTACACATTTATTTTCAAAAAACAAATACGATTTTTATGTCGATTTAATTTAAATTTGATTTAGACAACGATATTGATCATGAAGCCTTTTTGCTGTTGGACAACACAGAAATTCGTGCTCTCATTCATGAAACCGGACCACGTCTAAAATTTCTGAAGAAATTTCGGAAATACGTGCATATGGTATTCAAATCTTTTTTTTTGATGGGGGGGGGGATAAAAATAATTTTTGTCAAATAAAAATTAAATTCCAAAAGTACATTTCATCTAATTTTTTTTAAGGAAACGGATTTTAACCAAAATGTGACTGAAGTTGAAACACATACTGAAGAAAGATGTAAGATTTTATCCGATACATGAAGTTCCTCTCTTTCCTAACGTAAGTTGAATAAAGCGCTTTTAAATGAGAAAAAAATCATACTTTTAAACAATAATAATTACGTATGTCAATACTACATGTTTTTTCAGGGATTAAAACAATATCTTGATACAAATGTTGATATCTATTCCACAATTTTTCTGACAGATATGTGTAGGTTTTTTTAGAGTATATATTAATTTTTATGCTTGTTAGATTTACAATATTTTATTGATACATGATAAATATGTTTGTAGGATTCCAAAAGAAATCTTTCGCAAAGCGGCAAAGGAAATTGTACTCGCTTATTCAAATGAAAGAGAAGCGATGTATTTTGTGTCAGGCAAATCGAAAACCAAAACCACACCAAGAACTCTTCATCAAGGTAAATTGTGGAGTTGATACAACAACGTGAAAGTGAAATTAGGTCCTTACAAAGAAGCTGAAGTGACTGGTGATGTGCAAGGTATATTTTACAATAGTTATTGTCTTTCTCATTTTATCTTATTACTATCAGGGTAATTTTCATAATTTTATTTGAATTATATTTGTCTTCATTCTCAATTAACCATTTTTTTGACTCTTCAAAAATTTTCTTACTTATAGGATTTTCTATATCTGATGAAGATAAGTGTACAATATGTTGTCCAGAACGAGCTTTCTTTTTAGAATCTCATTCTATTTGGGATTATATGCAGGTATTCCCTGTTTTACGAACACAGTTTGGCTATAATTTACTGTTGCAAGACTTTGATAATAGTTACGAAAATCAGAAGAATTCTTTGTATTCAGTGTGGGAATCATTATCACGGGCTATCCTAAAAGCTGGTATAAAAAAAAGGAAATCTAAATGAGCAGATGCTTGAAAATAATGGTAAGAACTGCGGACTATAATCTGGCGCGCGATTTAAAATTAAATTAAATTGACCAATGGTAGAATTTCTCTAGCAGTTTGAGAGCACTGTCGCAGTTGTCAATATTTAGTTTCTTCCATCATGGAAGTCAAAATGTCCGCCGTTGCTGACAAGAAATAATTACACGCTATTTTGGGACTATAAAAGTGAGTGTTCGACAAACTAATCATCAAGCGCCCCTTATTCATTTCTTCTCTCTATTTTTTTCTATCTAAAATCTGTAAATTTTCTCTCTTTTGCCTTTGGCTGGCAAAATTCTAGTCTACATGATAGATTTGTTTCTTTCCACAGATTTTTACAGTTTTTGACAGTTTGTTGACAGTTTTTACTTTCAGATTCCATCGTCCTCAAAATTTATCCAAAAAATACGCCCGCTTACGAGGGCACATTCTCATTCACACGTCGCGCTCCGTGTTGCGCGCTTGCGAGCGTGCGACGTTTGCACCTATTTGTTTTTAAATTACTAATTTTTTCTGTATCTCGCGTTATTTGGCTCAAAATTTGAATTTTAGATTTTTTAAGGAAATTCAAAAATTTATTATGCCTATCCTATAGAGTGTTCAAAAAGAAACATTTTTCATATCGTGCGTTGTTTGACTTCTAATCCAAGTTTTATTTCATTTTTTTGGATTTTCAAAATATTATAAGTCTTTCAATTTTTTTTTATCCCAAAAAGTCATTAAGAAAAATTGTTCGTCTTCTTGAGTATTACGAACATCCGTCATTAGAATTTTTAAATTAAAAAAAAATGGTTTCAAAAATTTTAAAAATTCTCCAACTTTTTAAATTTTTATCCAAAATGGCTAGCCAACGAATTTGACCTTCATTTTAGGACACTAAAGGAGTATACCAAAGAACAATCCAATCGGTCAGACACACAGGCAGACAGACAGAAACATTCGTAAAAACATGTTTTTCGGTTTCAAGGGGTCCCAAAACATGGACATTTGATGAAAACTGGGAGGGTCAAATTTTACACAAATCTAATACATTCTCTCTGATAAGAATGTAAAAAAACTGTTTTTGGAAAATGGATTTTGTCACCACTACGAAGCTTCCTCTATGAGGAAGCAATAAAGTAAAACAATTTAAGTTATTGGGATATTTATTTATTGTGTTTTAACGTTATTTAAAAGATAAGAAGTAAAAAGTTATTTTTTACATTCTCATCAGAGAAGGTATTAGATTTGGGTAAAATTTGACCCCCCCAGTTTTTGTCAAATGTCCACGTTTTGAGACCCCCTGAACCCGAAAAACATATTTTTACGAATGTGTCTGTCTGTCGGTCTATGTGTCTGTAGATTTTTAGTTTGTGAGCACGATAACTTTCGAAAGAATTGACCGATTCGATTGTTCTTTGGTATACTCTTTTAGTGTCCTAAAATGAAGGTCAAATTCGTTGGCTAGCCATTTTGGATAAAAATTTAAAAAGTTGGAGCATTTTGAAAATTTTTGAAACCGCTTTTTCTTTAATTTAAAAATTCTAATGACGGATGTTCGTAATACTCAAAAAGACGAACAATTTTTCTTAATGACTTTTTGGGATAAAAAAAAATTGAAAGACATAACATTTTGAAAATCAAAAAAAAAATAAAAGAAAACTTAAATTAAAAGCCAAGCAACGCACGATATGAAAAAAGTCTAAAGATGAAAAATGTTTCTTTTTGAACACCCTCTAGGATAGGCATAACGACTTTTTTAATTTCCTTAAAAAATCCAAAATTCAAATTTTGAGCTAAGTAACACGAGATACATAGAAAATTATAAGAAACATAATTATTGGCTTTAAAAAGATCTACAAGTTCTCCTTTTGCCATTTTTCAATAGGATGAGTAGTTTTCGTTTTAGTCATGAAAAATATTTTTTAAACAGAGACGAACGCGAAGCGCGAGGTTTAAATGAAATATCGAGCGCGAAGCGCGAGTGCCCTGATGAGAATGTGCTCCTTAAGGTCGATGTAGAACCTTAAGTAAATTAGTTTTCGTTTGCATTCCATTCCATTTTGTAGTAATTTAAATAAAAATAGGTGCAAGCGCTTCTTTTCTGTCCCACTTAAAGATATACTTACCCCAAAATTCTTGTATTTTTCGTTCGAATCCATAAAATAATGTATTAGCCATTTTTATCACGATTTTTGTACCAAAAATTATAATTAACTAGTTTAAAAATTCTTTTATGTGATTTAAATTTTACAATTCGTTAGTAAAATTTAAAATGTCAAAATTGACATTTACGAAAAATTACGACCAAATTTACACTTATTTGGAAAAGGTGAATATGAAAAAATGGAAAATCTAAAAGTTTAGCTGGAATAAAAATTGAAATCCTATTGTCAAGTAGTAGAGATCATTTTAAGTCAGACACGGCGGCTTGTGTCCAATTCAGTAAAATAAAAACTAAAGTCTAATAAAAATATCAAAAAATATAATATGTCAACATATCATTTGTTAATATCATTTTTAATTACAAAATTTATTACAATTCAGCCAATATAGCTAAAAGTTTTCTTTTAGTAAAAATGTGCTCAATATGAAGCGATTTCATATATGTAGAGGAGAGTCAGGTAGTACCGGTCACTTATTGAGACATTTTATCAATAATTTGACTGATAGTGAGCAAAATCATCAATATTAAAGAAAGAGATGTTACCAATATATCGAACACATTGTTATCAAAAATTTGATTAGTTCCTTTGGAAATTGTGCAATTTTTGTGAATGTATCGAATTTTAGAACTATCTTCAGACTATTTTCATTGTCAAATCAATTACTAATAAAAGGGTTACATAAAGATATATAGAAAATAATTTAAAGTGATAAAAATAATTATTTCTGTGTGAAAAGTAAATTATTAGTGAAGCAAAAAAAATATTTCAAAATATAATACCTAAGGTTAGTGAATATTATTTGAGAAATTAAGCAGATTAATTATAGATAATAAACTTTTCATGCATTTTTTTATGTCAGTTTTTAATATATTAATATTTAATTATATATATATATAATCGTATATTTGCAAATCAATTACCATTAGAATTATGAGATTTTATGAGATTATAAAGTATTTGGATATATATTTTATGAAATTTTAAGTAATTTGAGAGACTTTTATTAAGATTTTAGAAATATTAAGTGATTTCACCGTATTTTGAGGAATTTTATGAAATTTTAAAGGATTTTACGGAATTGCATGGAATTTAAAATAATTTTCAGGGATATTACAATATTTCATATAGGATATTAAGATATTTTAACGAATTCAGAGATTTCAAGGGATTTACGAGATTTCATTGGATTTTCAGAAATTTCAAGGGATTTCATGGGATTTTAAGTAACTTTATGGGATTTGATAATATTTTAGAAGATTCTAAGTAATTTTAAGCAACATTTATTTTGCTTAAAATACTCATTTATTTTAAGAATTTTTAAAGGATTCCATAGAATTTTGAGTAATTTAAAAAAATTTTAAGGAATTTTACCTGATTTTGAAGGGTGTTGAAGGGATTTTGGCTTCCTCATAGAGGAACCTTTGTAATGGTGACTAAATCCAGTTTCCTATAAAAGGTTTTTTTGAACATATTTCAAGGGCAATATATCTAATATGATGATCTGAAAAAGTGTCCGGATGTGTGTGTGTGCGTGTGTGTTATAAGGATTTAACAAAACATTTAATTTTACAAGTTTTATATACTTTTATAATTTTCGTAAAATTCATTTTTCCACTATAACTTCTCAAATATTGAAAATTAAAAGCTAATGTGAGGAAAATTAAGATTCCTTTCATCTAGTTGAATCGATTGACCTATATGATTAATGCATTTCATTAAAAAATGAGGAAGGTATTTTTATTTATAATTTTGAAAGTTAATTTTTCGCTCTGTTTTCAAATAATCAAAATTTTGAGTTGACGTAAGGAAATTGAATATTCTTTATGTCGAGACGAATCGATTGACCTGTAAGATTAATTCATTTAAGGGCATGTGATACTTTACCATAAGAGCAAATTAGTTATACCAATTATACATCCATAATAATAAATATTTTTAGTAAATAAGAGTCAATAAACCTTCGCCTCATATATACGAAAGTTCATTGACTCTTATTAGCTAAAAATATTTATTATTACGAATGTATAATTGGTATAACTAATTTGCTCTTATGGTAAAGTATCACATGCCCTTAATTGAAAAATAAGAAAGTTATGCTTTACTGGAATTTTCAAAAATGAATTTTTTGAAAATAACTTTTCAAATAATCAAAATTTAATGCTGATTTAAAGAATACTTAATGCTTCTTTTATGAGGAAGCAAATCATATTTACTTACAGGAAGCAAAGTGCTCATTGAATGAGTACAAAAGTTGATACAACTTGACAGCTAGTTTTAGATATTGTATGGGAATTTTACGATATTTCATGAGATTGTCAGGAATTTTAAGAGATTTAAATAACTTGAAGATATTTGTTCATATTTTATAAAATTTTAAGTACTTCTAAGTGATTTTACCATCTTTTATATGGGATATTAAGTAATTTTAAAGATTTTAAAAATCCAATGGATTTTACAAAATTTCAGTGGATTTTCAGAATTTTTAAGAGATTTAATGAAATTTTAGGGGACTTTAAGTACTTTTAAGTAAGTTTAAGAAATATCAAGTGATTTCACAGTACTTTGAAGAATTTTATGACATTTTAGACGATTTTAGGAAATTTCATGAAATTTGAAATAATTTTCAGAGATTTAACAATATATCATAGGATATTAAGGGCCAATTCCACCAACTGTGATTAAATTTTAATCCTTGATTAACTTAAGTTAATCAATGCTTTCGTGCGCAAATCAAGGATTTAATCAAGGATTAAAATTTAATCACACTTGGTGAAATCGGCCCTAAGTTGTTTTAATGACTTTAGAGATTTCGAAGGATTTATGTGATTTTATTGGATTTTCAGGAATTTCCAGGAATTTCCAGGAATTTCATAAGACTTCATAGTATTTTAAGTAGCTTTTTGAGTTATAACGATAGATTGTGGAATTTTAAGTAATTTTAAGTAATTTTAAGAAAAATCAATTGATTTTGAGAAATTTAAAGGAATTTTATTTAGGCTGCTTTCATTGGAATTTTAGTAATTTTAAGTATTATATAAGATTTAAGAATTATAAATACTTTTAAAATATTTTACGGGATTAAATTAACTTATTTTGAGGACTTGCAAGAGATTTTTTGACATTATATGGGATTTTTAATTAATTTAAAGGATTTTACAATATTTTGGGGATATTTAGTAATTTTAAGGACTTTTAAGAGAGTCAGTTGTAACCTAAATGATATGAAATGAATGAGAAAATACGATTAAATTATCAAAAAAAATTTGCATCTCGCATAATTTGAGAGGGAATTTAAATATCCCAATCAAAAAACCAGCATCTTTTGTTGAAACAATTAAACCTGATTTTATTTTAAACTGACCATAGATATTTAAAAAAACGATGTGTATATATTTAAATATGTGTAATAATAATAGCTAGCATATATTTAATTTAAGTATAAAATAATGCTATAAATTATAAAGGACATTGCAGCCCATGGATCATAATTTCTTTGAGTGAAAACACAGTTTCCTCTTCCTTAGAGTAAAATTTTTACGTTTCAAAAAGAGTGACATGTTAAATTGATTACAGTGAAAATTTCACCCTGCTCTTTTCACTCAAAGAAATTTTAGAGTATAGTAATCTGTATTATTATTATTATTATTATTATTATTATTATTATTATTATTATTATCATTATTATATATATATAT
>UCOH01009497.1:0-16659 GCA_900474275.1 Synergus japonicus
TCTCAGCCGAATCATTAACAACTTTTAATTTAGTTACTAACTCCAATCCCTTAATATAACTTTCATTTTCAGGCCACGTCGACGGCTCTGTTCTAAGAAATTCATCGTTCAAATTGAATCTTGTAAAAAATCGTTTAGTGTCGGCAGACACGAATTGCTCCATTCCATTTTTAATAATTTCCGGAATTTCATCAATTTGAACTTGAATTCGCTTCACATTCTCATTTGATGTTTCGCGATCCAAAGCATTGATCATTTTTATTTTAGATTCTGATGATAATTTCGGGTCAAAGAAAGTTAATGCGACAGTTTCAGAGTTTAAGTACCACAAATGATTAATTAGCTTTTTTAACGCTGCTCGAGAGACACCGGGATCGACAGACTTATAATCTTAAAGTTTTGACAAAACCCTGAAATCTAAATAAGGTGCTGCAGCAGCAGAAGGCGCACAAAACCAAGCTTCGACGTACACACTAACAATAAAAATACAAATATCACATATCGAATTCTCTTCTTCTGGTGTTAATACATATTCGTGACGGAAGAGAAAGATTTTCAAGCAATAAATAGCATTTGCCATCCACCTCGCATGATGAATGGCCCCCGGAATACGGAAAAATATCCCACGAGACGGTGCTTCGCCAAGGAAAATTATTACTAATTCTAAAAATTCCCTATAATCCTCTCTTGGCTGCTGTTTCTTTAAAGTATTTTTAACAAAGTCAAGGATCCGAGATACGTCGTCCTGATTAAAGTGTCTTCGGACCTTTTCGTTTTCAATCCCTGCTCGACAATTACGAGCATTGATTCCAGAATAAGCCTTTTGAAACTTTTTATAAAATAATACAGTCGGACCTGTAGTTTTGCCCATTTTTTCTTCAAAAACGCTTCTAAGAATAAGCTCATATATGTGATGTCTACAAGCAAAGTGCAAAAGATCTTTCCCTAGAAAATTTTCTATTAAAACGCATGCACCTTTATAAGCACCGGTATTCGCTGCTGTTGTATCAAAAACTAATGCTTTAACAGAATCTTGGAGACTCCATTCAGTAAGCATTTCACAAACAGCAGATGCCTGCTCTTTTCCAGTCCCAGATTGCAGCACAGGTACTCCAAGAAGTTGTTCACTGGGTCTATTGATCTGAAAATGCATTAGTCCCACAAAATTTCGAACCAAGTCGAGTTGCCTAAAAAAGCATTTATCTTGGATCCAGGTTTGGCGAGATATATGTTAGATCCCGGTTGACACAGAAATTTGAGCATAGTGCATTATTGCATGCTTTTTCGCATTTTTCTCGAAAACAGTTAGTCACACGAGAAAAAGTTATAGATAATAATATGTGCATTTTGGATAGATCTACAACTTTTGTATAAAGCATTTTTCTATATACTTCATATTTTGAAAAATAAACAAATAAAATTGAATTTTTTTTCAATTTTCAAGGGCCCAGGGGCTCCCCTTCCCTTTGTCCGATCGAGCTAAAATTTTACACGAATTATTTTCTCCCTAAGTGGAACCAAACTAGGGGGTAGCATCAATAAATTTCAATCTTTGAAAATAAGAGCCACCATAGGGAGTACTAACGAGAATGGGACAACCGCGAGAGTGTAGTGTAAGTATATTCCTTTCTTTTCCGCATCGGGTCGTGAAATTCGCGTCGTAATAATGAAGTTTATTTCTTTCAAAAATTTTTTACAACCCGTTTTTTTTATTTACAGTCTTTGTTGTGTCTATAAAAAAACATTAAAGTTGTGTGTTTCAAACTTGGCATCTCTTTTCTCATGCGTTTGAGACAACAGGGCCGTAATGAAATTGGGAAGCATCCGAAAAAAATTACAAGTTCGATTTATCCAACGCCCTTAAGGGCATGTATTACTTACCCGATCCCTACCTTACCGTAATTTTTTTCTCTGTAACGCTACGTCTACATTTATAAAGATATCAAGTTGAAAATTTATAAAACTGAAGAAAATATGCTAATGTATGTTTGTCTGGTCTTAAATTTTTGTAAAAATAAAAAAAAATGTTTGAAAAAATTTTGTTTTTTTATATGTCAATATTTAAGACCAGACAAACGTACCTTAAGGCTTTAGCTTCAAATATAGAAATTTTCAATGTGGTATCTCAATAAATGTAGACGTAGCGGAAAAAAAATATCGGTAAGGTAGGGATCGGGTAAGTAATACATGCCCTTAAGCGTTTCTGTTCGGTTGTGAATAGCAACAAGCATATGATTACTTTCAACCATTAATTGATTCTTTTTAAATAATATGTCTTTAACCGAGCTATTTAGGCAGCTCGGTTAAGGGCATGTGATACTTTACCATAAGAGCAAATTAGTTATACCAATTATATATTCATAATAATAAATATTTTTAGTAAATAAGAGTTAATAAACCTTCGCCTCATATAGATGAAGGTTTATTGACTCTTTTTAGCTAAAAATATTAATTATTATGAATGTTCAATTGGTATAACTAATTTGCTTTTATGGTAAAGTATTACATGCCCTTAAGGATACATTTTCTCAGTATATATTAATGCTATATAGCGATCGAATCTCTTTTATTAACTCACAATATAAAACGAGAGAATCCGACGCGCTATATAGCGTAAAGCTAACTCAGAGTTCCTATACAGGGAATTCTTGCTTCGAACTGCAAGTGGAAAATGGATCTTTCGGTACTCCAGATAACAAAAGAGATAGAAAAAAATGGCATTAAAAGCCAGAAAACGTCTTTTCATAAACAAATAAAGATAAGCGATAACGAAGATAATTAGGTGAAAGGGTAATTGCCTCGGTCAATCCTTGCCAGGGATGTACAAAGAACTTTGGATAACCAACATCAATCTGTATGTCCACTATTCAAAGAATTGACATCTCTGTCTTCGACGTTGAGAGGGATGGTGGAGAGAAATATAATGAGATAAAAGGCCCAAGGAACTGCATTAGGACCCTAATAGTTTTGGACTGCAGAAACGGTCTAAATACTCGACGTCATTTTTCCTTTATCGGAAACGATGTAGGGGATATCTGACGTCAGTTTATAATAGTTTTCGACATGGAAAAGGCATAAGAACCTATTAAGGCTGGTTCTATTAAAGTCTTATGTAGGATCAGACATCGGGTTTTTTTAAGTAGGGAACCTAATTTGAAATATAAAAAAATATATAAAATCTAAGCTACAACTGTACTGGGTCGTATACATGCAAAAAGAAGGGGTTGCATTTTCAAAAATTGAGGTCTATAAATCTTATACATATTTAAGTAGTTCGCCAACACTCAATACATCAAATTGAATTTCTATGAAATTTTTTAACATTTTTTAAAGAACTTTTCTATACATTTTTGACTGAATGTAGGTATCACGACTTTATAATAATGATATGATCACAAACACTCAATACCTTAAATGTAATTTCGACGAAACTTTTTAACATTTTTTAATGAATTTTTCTATATATTTTATTGGACTCTTTAGATCGTACTTCAATGTAAAATTTATTACACGAACTTTTTATTTGTATACTTATTCCAGATTTGTATTATACAAAATTGATAAAATTTGTTCGATGTTCGCTTTTGTCCCCGACTATAGAAGTAGTTCAGGGAAGATTAAAGAATTTTTTTTCCGTGAAGGTACTCCGTGGCATGAAATATTTATTTATTAAGAAATTTTAATGTTTTAGTATCACAACGGTCACCATTTGGAGAAAACTGTAAATCTAAACATTTCGAGTGCACTCCAGGGGAGTGTATACCTAGTCCGTGGCTTTGTGATGGTGAAAAGGTACTATAAATTTATACACATATTAGTAAATACATATTTTATATAAAAGAAATTAAATCTAAATTTTATTTACGAATTTGCGATTACGTCGCCACTTTCGCGAAAACTTTTTTTAAGATGCTCCTGCACAGTTTATATATCTCTGTTTCCCATTACACAAATTTGAAATATGTGGAAAATTCCAAATGCAATGCGCCACCTATAAGTATATATCGATAGCGCCTATAAGCAAATATGGTATGGTTTTGCAAAAAAGGCAAAAATGTTTCGGGTGAAATAGAATCATGGGACTTTTAACACATCCTAGTGGGTAAAAAGACTTAAACATCCTATCTGAAAGACGTCTTTAAGACATGAGACGTGTTTTGGACACCAATTGGACTGACATGGACGTCATAAGGATGTCTTGAAGACGTCCTCAGGATGTCCGTATCTTTTTGCCCACTGGGATCAAAGGGAACAAGAGGAGGCATAGCACTGCACTTGAGTGATTTACTGTAAACATTCTTATAATTTATTTTTCTCGCTTGGAAAGGTGGAGCACTTACTGAAGACTCTTATACATCCAAACCTGATTTCCATGAAATTCTAATGGAAAACAGAGTTTGGTCGTTAATGTTAATTTGGTCAGCTTTAACGCGCTTAGTCCGAATTCCTACACGGAAAAAAATAGTACTGGAAGAATTACCGAACTATTCCGATGTGGCGGATATGAGAAAAATTCGGGAGATAATCTATAACTTTTCGGTAAAACAACTCGAACTGTTCCAGAAGAATTACCGAACTAAGAATAAAAAAAGTCAGAAATGATAATTACGAATAAGTTCAAGATAAAGTACAGAATAGTAAGATATTTTCTCTAGAAAAATTCAAGAGAATTTATATTTCCTCTGCAGTAATTTTTCGTCTTCTACGATCGGGAGAATTATAGTTTTCGGTCCCTGAAAATTCCCGAACTCCACAATGTTTTGAAGTACATATACGTAGCAGCGCGCCACACAGTTCAGTAAGTTGCGTTAGTGTATGTGTGTGAGAGTTACATGCTGGCGTCCCTGGTATAGGTGGTATCACGAAATCAACAAACATATATATTTAAAATAATTATTAATTACACAAATTATGAAATTGTGAATTTTAGAAATTTATTATACCATTTCATTCATATGGACGATAAAATTCTAACTTTCATATTTTAGTCTATAGCAGAGTGGATAATCATCTTGCTGCCATGCCGGAAACCCGTGTTCGATTCCTGCATCATTCTCTAATCCAATTTTTCTGTTTCAGCTGCTCAATACAATAAATTATTCAAATATATATATTATAACCTATAAATTGAATTTTAGATTATAATTTTGAAATAAAGACATAGAGGTTATAACGAATTTAATTTAAATATGCCATTTGAGCGCCAGCTTGTTTTACTTCAAAAAAATTAAAAGTATTTTCTTAAATTGAATTGAATTTACGTTACATAACCATAGGCTAGCGCAGTACCGCGGAGAGGGCGGGGAAAGGGAATATTCACTGAGAACCACTGCATTTACAAAAGACTAATAAATTAAATTTATTAAATAAAAGATATAGTTATTACGTTATGAAACAATTGAATTATAGCGATTGGGGCAAGGCAATTAAGAGATTGACGAACCACTGTTCGTCAATGTACAGCGATGCTCAAAAAGAGACACAGTTTACTAATCATGAAATAATCACAATGGAAGAGAGAGAAAAGAGATCGTTACCTGTGTTTACAAATGCGTGACAAAGCATGCGCCTTCCTCGAACTTGCCCTCTGGTCAAGTTCGGCATTTTAAAAATCTCCGGAATTCAACAAGCCAATAATATCTGGCAATATAAACCGAATACAAATTATTCAATATAAAAATACGACCACAGAGTGAACGAGCTAACCTCTCTCTTCCTGTCTCGTGGCATGCGCGGAAACAGGCAGCACCACGAGACTATTGTGAAACTGAATAATTTAGCCTAAGTGGTAATTTAATAATTCGTCGACGACCGGTAATTCGTCGACGGTCGATCCCAACGGTGCTGCTCCTGGTCGTTAGCGTGCACGGGAATCTCATCCATACACTTTGACCAGGATCCTCTTTGGGCCTTCACGATGCTGAATGACGACAATTGATTGTGTGTGTGTCTGTGATTGCGATTCTGAGCCCCTATTGCTCAGAGTTATATGAAACAAATAAGAGCAAGAGAGTGTGAGTGTTGTGTTCCACAGGTTATGATAGGTTTCCAGTGAAGATTGTTGTTTGGTGGTCAACCGATTGTCAGAGAGCTCATATGCTCCGATCGGCTAACAGGTTGTGTGCAAACAACCTATGACTCTGTGCTAGGAGTTTATCGCGAATTAATTTAAATCTAGTAGAAATAAAAAAAATGTGCGTGGTATAAAATATACCACGTCACAATATATATTAATGTTTAAAAATATATCATGTATTTAGTTTCTAATGTGTACAGTTAAAATAAAAATAAACTAAATAAATAAACTAACTAAATAAACTAAATAAAATAAATAAATTAATTAATTTGTATAAATCATAAAGCAAATTCTAGGATTATACCTTATCCGTTGAAGGTATTCTTACGCTAAATATAGTAGCGACCCTCTATATAAATCGGAATATTTTTTTCCTATTATAAATAGAGCTACGGCCTTGAAAATTTCCGAACTCGACTGTATATTATCCAGTCTTACACTGTGTTTTTCCTTTTTCTAGGTTCCGTAAATTTTCAAGATTTACGTGAACAAAATTACTCTACTCTTCAAGAATTCTTCCCGAATTATATTTAATTCTTTTAGAACTTGTTCAAGAGTATTTACAGAAAACTTGATCCGTAATTCTTCCCGACTTTTTCTCATATCTGCCACTTCGTAACAAGTTCGGTAATTTCTTCAGAACTATTTTTTTCCGTGCAGTTCTTTCAAAATGGCAGAAACAAGCAATAGCTCGTTTGACCGTACAGACCGTGGCAAAATGATTTTTAACAATTATGTTGTACACATAAACAATTAAGAAATTATGTAAAATAAAATAAATATATAAACAATGTAAGATATTATTTTGCGACTCGTAAATTGAATATCTTAATAAAATAAATTTCGCCCCTCGAAACGATGCCGAAAGGCGTCTTCACGAACACGGTCAAAGCAAGTGGTCGGGTCGGAGTTCTTGAGAAACCCCTCCCCGAGCAACACTTATCAATCCATCCTAGCGTAATTAGTGGTATCAGAACGGAACTATTTTAATTATCCGATAAATCGTATATTTACATTTCTGATGGTCGCAAACTCGATTCAAAATAAATATCTTATGCTAATCCTTAACACAAATCATATGTATTATGATTACAGGAATAAGAGTAACATCGAAAAATTCTTTTTCCGCCTCCGTTCCATTACATTCTCCGTAATTCAAGTGTCTCATGCAGATACATTTATACTCATTCAAACATACATTCTTTACACTCAAACTAGTCAAAATTAGATATGAATTTTATAGGAGAATAAATATTTCATTATATTATTTTCGTGAGTAAAAATAATTGATATGTTTTAAGGGCATGTATTACTTACCTGATCCCTACCTTACCGACATTTTTTATCTGTAACGCTACATCTACATTTATTGAGATACCACATTGAAAATTTCTATATTTGAAACTAAAGCCTTAAGGTACGTTTGTCTGGTCCTAAATATGGGCATTTGCAAAAAAAAATTTTTTTCAACAAAATTTTTTTTTTATTTTTACAAAAATTTAAGACCAGACAAACATACATTAGCATATTTTCTTTAATTTCATAAATTTTCAATTTGATATCTTCATAAATGTAGACGTAGCGTTACAGAAAAAAAATGTCGGTAAGGTAGGGATCGGGTAAGTAATACATGCCCTTAATTGTCTTTAAAAACTTAACCCTGGCTAAGCTGAAGCTTTCGCTGAGATAATTATACAAAAGACCCAGAAAAACAGATTGTTAGAAACTAATTTTTCAATTTTAATTAGATGTTAAAAGAGCCTGAAAAAATATCTAATCCTATTGGACATAAAATTTGAGAAAAAATATTTACATCATCACCGTTACTACCTTTTTAGGACATAAAGATGATGTAAATATATAGTCAAATTTTATATCCACTGAGATGTAAACTCTCATTATGTATCTAATATAAATGTAATTCATATACTATAATTTAAAAATTTCTTTTTGATAGGATTGTACCAATGGATTTGACGAAAAGAATTGCACTTCGCATATACATTTGTATAAAAAATATTCAAAGTATCGACTAGAGGGCTACGATATTGAAAAGTGGCTGAATACTCCAGTTGAAACCTGTGCTTTACGTTGCAAAGAAGCTGAATTTACCTGTCGTTCCTTCACACATAAGTATGTAACAGAACATAAGTGTAACTTTTAAGGGGTTATATACAGTTGTGTTAGTCGAAAAAATCGAAAATTTTGTTATTGCATTTTCTTAAAGTACATTCTTTTAAGATTATTTTCTCCAAATTTCATAGAGATCTGAGTACTAGAACCTAAGTTACAGCTGTCAACAGCGTGCTACCTCCAAGTGCGCTACCTACAAGTATTCGAAACTTTAAACGCGATTATCTCGGAATGTGATTTCTTAAAAACCTTGTCACCTATCAATATAATTTTTTTCAGGCTACTTTATAACAATATAGCATACCCCATAGATAATAAGAAAATAGACACTATTTTTGTTTTGACTTGGAATGTAATTCTACTATCTTAGATAGCAAAATGAACAAATTCTCAATATTAATCGCACTTTTGGGCCACCTTAATATCCATTTATGTAAATTTAAGAATAAAACTTCTTTAGGCTTAAAAATAGAGTACTTTTAAAGTTTATTCAATAACTTTTAGACAATAAAAGGCATGATTAAAATCAATTGTATCTTTTTGTAGGTATAAAGGTAATATCTGTTTGCTAAGCGATAGTAACGTAGGAATGACAGGAGGATTGAAGCCTGACAAAGATTTTAATTATTACGAAATGAAGGAAAGAAGTTTAAACTGTGTTGGGAAGTTTATTTGTGAAAATGACAAATGCATTAATCAGACCCAAGTATGTGATGGCAAAAACGACTGTAAGGATCGTTCTGACGAGAAAATCTGCACAAAAGAAAATCTTGATTATGAGATTCGATTAGCAGGTTCAAATAATACTTATGAAGGAAGAGTTGAAGTGAAAGGTAGTTATAATTGTTTTATTTAATATTTATTGTTAAGGCAATAATTTTTGGATATTTACTCGACTATATAAGGATTATTTTAAAAAGTGAAATACTCATACAATTTAACGTCAACTTTATGATATATAATTTAGTTCGACCAAAGTGACAATCCTGGAACAACTGATTCACTCTCTCTTCTCAATTTCGTCTTTCTTTTATCTTCATTCGCAGACTTATTAACTAGTTTTGTTTGAGTTTAATCTGACTAGATGACTTTGACAAACAACGCATGAAATTTTCAGTTAATGAATAGTTTTTTCCTAGACATTATAATGGATATTAGCCTTGATGTTTCTAGTTTGCAGTTTGTACTGCAATCGGATTTATTAATCTGATTTATATTAATCTCATTCAGATTAAATAAATCAGTTATAATGATGCATTTAAAGTAGGGTCAATTTCAACGTGGAATAACTGCAGTTCATTTAATTTATTCGTATTGTGGCAAGCATTGCAGTTTAAATATTTTAAAATTGAAACAGTTTTCGGAAGATGGGGTCAAGTATGCGATGACGGCTTCAGTATGGTCGATGCCCACGTTATCTGTAAAGAGCTTGGATTTCCATTCGGGGCGCTGGAAGTTAGACCTGGAGCATTTTATGGGAACCTTGAACCACCTGGCATGTTTATGGTGGATCAACTTAAATGTACTGGAAATGAATCATATCTAAGAGAATGTGATTTTGAAGGGTAAGTAAAAGTTTTATATTGTGTAATGGAAATATCTTAAGTGAATGTTTTGCAGAAAGTATTAGGTCTTAAAACTTTGAAAAAAAATACAGATGCTAGCTATGTCGTGTGTCTGTTCCTATACTATACAGTATACAAAAAAATGAAACACATTCTCTCGAAATCGAATATATACATTATTATTAAGATAATTTCATATGTACTTAAATTAGGAATTTACAACATTAGAAATTACATACATGTATATTCTGAAAATAGGATTATATTATAAGCTGAAACAGAAAAATCGATGGTTTAATAGAAGAAAACAAATCGTAATCAAAACAAAAGGTAACACAGGCACACAAAAAAAAGGTCTTATTATAGAAAGGTGACCAATATACCCCTACGTTTTACGTCACGCTGAGTCCGAATCTGATGTCCGTTGGGTTCCTAGATCCGAATCCGAGGTGTACTTGACCCTATGAAATCACTATCAAGGTCAATACAATGTAAAAATAGGTAAATGTGGCGAAAAACGGATTTTTGACTACGGATTGTAACGCAGATTGTAACGCGGTCTGGTCTCTGACCGCGAAACTACGTCTCGACAGTCTTAGAAATCAATAATTTATCAAATTCAGAAGGAATTCAAATTTTAAATTGCGCCAGTCATTTATTCATATAAATGGCGATGAATTCCAATTCTATAAATCCTGAATATCCTAAAAGAAAATAACTACTAGCTTACCGGAAGGTCATCGTGACATCTCAAGGTCACGGGTATTTGATGGTCTTCACATTCGCACTTTATTTAGAGACGAAAAATTTGTCACAGAAATGAATCCTAAAGAGATGGCTGCATAGTCAAGTTTCAACAAGGTCGTAGAGAATTTCTTGGGTAATCAGAAGAATGATGATTACGAGACTTTACTTGACAATATGTTGAAAAGTTTCCAAATTTTAGGCTGCTTAATAAACGTACAGTTACATTTCCTACATTCTCATCTTGACTATACTTTTCAGCAAATCACAGACTATAGAAAAGAACACAGTGAGCCATTTTACCACAATATTAAGGAAATGGAACGTAGCTATCAAAGAAGATGGGATGTAAATATGATGGCAGATGTTTGATGGTCGCTTAAAAGATCAAGACAGCCGGACACTTTGAAAAGAAAAAGAAACCCTCTGCATAAATCTTTCGATAACAATAGAGTTCGTTAAAAAAGAAAAACAGAGTGACCTATCATAGACCTATCTCACAATCAAAAAGTTCATAATTTTGCAATATTAACCGGTTTGACCTTGAATTGATCTTGATAATGATTCAATAGGGTCAAGTGGACCCTAAATTCGGATTCAGAGATCCCAAAAACGTATCATTATAGTCTCACACAACCATATTTTCTTAAATTTTCAGTACCGTGTAAACTTTCTATATAATAACGTTATTTACGTTATTATAAGATTATTTACCTTGATAGTGACTCAATAGGGTAAAGTGGTCCTCGGATTGAGATTTAGGGACCCAAAAACGTTAGGAATAGTGGTCATTTTTAATAAAAAATTTTTTTGTCGATTTGAGCTTCAATTGACGTAAATTATGACGTGGTAGAGGTAAACGGACATCAGATTCGGACTCAGCGTGCCGAAAAACGTAGGGGTGTCTGGGTCATCTTTCTGTAACAAAACCGGGTTGCACACGGGTCTCGGGTGCAACAGTCGGGTGATGTCCAATTTATCTACAAGACAAGGCGCATGAATATCACCGAAATTTCATTTGAAATAATAACCATTTGACCGAAATTCATTTCATCGAATCAAAATTTGTTCTAATATTTATACACCCGAATTATTATTGGACCTAATCTCCGTTTATCTAAATTCAAAGTCTTTCTAATTCCCTGCAAGCCAACTTTGAGAGCACTGTGCATAGATCGGAAACTCAGGTTGAAAATTGACAAGTAGTGAGTTTAGGACAAATGATAATTCTGTTACACAGAAATTCTCGCTTTCGATAATCTTGGTAACTGAAATTTAGGTAAAATGACGATTGGGCCGAAGAGTATTTATGCCAAATGTCAATTCGAGCAAACGTCAATTCGGTTGTATGATTATTCGGTTAAGGGCGATGGAATTTGAAAGAAAAAATTGACAGAAACTGTCAAAAACTGTCAAAATCTGTGGAAATACACTAATGTTATCACCAGGATTTGGGATTGGTCTTTTGACGGAAAAAAGGGCAAGTTAATCGATTTTTGTTAGCACACTTTGGAAAGAAAAGGTGTAGAATAAGTCAAGACTCAACAGTTTTTTGATGAGACGAATGAATGCGATGGAGATGAATAAAGATGCGCCTATAATAGCGGATATTTTAACAGCATGACCAGAAAATAATATATTAATAGATAGATAGCTACGAATTGATACAGTGCTAACCTCACTCAGCGATAGTTTTGAAGATGAAAGATAATCTTCGATTTTAAAGATTTATTCTATTATTGAGAAAGTTAAATGATTTTAGTAATATAAATGCATTGTATAATTTTTACTAAAGGTAGGGATTCATTTTTCTTATAATAAATATGAGAAGGATCAAACGATAAAAGATTACTGCGATCTTTCATCTTGCAATTCCAATCATTCCCGCCAAAACTATCGTTAAGTGAGGTCAGCACTGTATCAATTCGTAACTATCTATCTATTAATATATTACTTTCTGGTCGTGCTGCTGAAATATCCACCATTATAGGCGCATCTTTATTCATCTCCATCGCTTCATATATTCGTCTTATCAAAAAACTGGTGAGTCTCGACCTGTTCTACATCTTTTCTTTCCAAAGTGTACTAACAAAAATCGATTAACTTACCCTTTTTTTCCGTCAAAAGACCAAACCCAAATCCTGGTGAAAAGATGACAAAATTAGACAGGCGCGCAACAAGTGTCTCAAAACAGTGGGTGTCGGGAGCCACCCTACACATTAAAAATAAAATTAAAAAAACAAAAAGAAGAGATTAAAAACCCTCAAAAACTGCGTTTATTGTGGAATTGTATTATCCATCTAATAATTTAGACAACCATGCATATTGCAAGTAGGTATACTCGAATTACTCTCTGAGTGTTCTGACACCGAAAACTCCATACTACTCTGGTCCCTGGAATTCGAGTTTCTCTACATTAAAGTTATCAAATCCCATCAGCCTTAAACAGAGGTTAGGCCAAATGTAAATTAAAATAAGCGGAAATTATGTTAAATACTATTTCGGACAGTTCAAATTTTACTTAGATGAAAATTCAGGAAAACGTTACTTAGGTTGAACAAGAGTTAGGAAACGTAGAAATGGGGTAAATTTTAATTCTGCAAAATGAAAATTACATTCAACAATAATTCTGTTTCATAGAAATTAGAGCAGGTTTTAATTCGGAAAAGGAAAATTTTTGTTAGACGATAATTCGGCAAATAATAAATTTGATGAAATGGGAATTAGGATAAAAGAAAATTAGGTAAAATGAATATTTGGCCGAATAGAAATTAAAGAAAATTTTATTTCGAGAATTCGTAAATTCGGTCAAACTATGTTTTGGAAAAATGTACTTTAGGAACAATGGAATGTCCTTCAAAAAGAAAGCATGTTAAATACTATTGCGGGCAAACAGAAATTAGAAAAAATTGATATTAGGGTAGTTGATAATTAGAATAAATGAAAATCGGGTTTATAGGAATTAGAGAAAATTTTAATTCAGATAAACGGAGATTAGATCCAATAATAATTCGGGTGTATAAATATTAGTGCAAATTTTGATTCGGTTAAATGAATTTCGGTCAAATGGTTATTATGTCAAATGAAATTTGTGTGATATTCATGCGTAATTGGATAATCAAGTTCACTATCTCGGATAGTAAACTTTATGGAGTGTTCACACCTCGGCCTGCCAGAGCGGTGCAGGCAGAAGGTACATGAGAGTAAAAGAGATGGAAAATGAAAAATTGTACAAAAAGAACTTCCTTTCTTCTTTATTCTCATGTACTGTTTGCCTGCACCGATCGGTCGGACAGAGGTATAAACGCACCATGATTATCCCGGATAGTAAAATTCTTAACCTCTAGAGAAATCATATGCTGAAAAATGACGTCCAAGAAGAATCGAAAACGGTTGCGCGCGCAAGATTTGACTATCTTAGGTAGTAAACTTGACTCTCATGATAATCAAACTGATCATAAAATAATATTCATCTTAGATATTCAGAAAAAATGTATTAGGATAATTTAGTGAGAGGGCAAATCATCCAACTCGTTTTATTCTTTATATATTTTCTTGGTTCCATGTATTTCTCGGTTCTCGAACTCAAACAACTCGCTAACCAAAATCCACTCTCAATCGTCTCGACTCGACTGACGCCCCCTGTATTCGCTCGAGCTTCTCTCTCGTCCCTTCTCTCTTTCTCTTTCATGCGGTTATTATTCTAGGGGATTTTCCCCGTCGGAAATAATTTCCTAACAAATGATTAAAAATAGATGGCATTATCTGCATAGTCAAATTGATCATCTAAATTTTGACTATCTAACATTGACTACTCACTTTTCTCCGTGTGTTATAAAAAGTTTTTTATTTGTCAAAATACATTAGGTACCGAAAAAGCATCAAACAGAATATTATAGTTAAAAAAAAATTTTTTGTTAACAAATTTGACCTTGAAAAAACCTTGAAGATCATCTTCAAGGTCAAAATAAAGATCACCATTGAATTCCTTGTTAGAAAATACTTCAAGAATGACCTTCACATCCAAAAAAAATATCTTCCCTGACGATATTTTCAACTGTTCCTGGAACTTTTTTAACACCCTGTATAAATAACCCTTTATTGTGTACTAAATACCAATAATTTAAGGTGAGGATTTTGACAGAAGATCACTGCGATGGAGATTAATAAATTACAGTATGTTCTGATGCGTATTGTGATGTGGTAGATTTTCTACACATCACAAAATTAAAAACATCCTCCCAATAAATATTTTCTAATAAAGGCCGACACTTTTAATAAATTCGGCACTCCTCGTCTCTTGTTATTTCTTAAACTTAAGGATAATTTTATTTATATGTATTTTTTTATACCCCCTTTTATGTAAACTACTGTGAGCCTCTTATTATATGAGGATAAAGAGTAGAGATTCGCAGCATCCAGTTCCATTACGTCATCGATTAGGATCTGTAGTCTCCTCCATTCTGGTGAGGCTTTTTCTGTCTGGTGACCTTCAATAGACTTCTCTTCTGGCTTACGCTGTCCCCAAATATCTCGTTAACTTTTTGGTTGATCTTCCAAGACCTTAGGCTTGTTTCAGTGAGGAAGGACCAAAATTATTACCCCTATCTTTAATAGGTCGGTAGGTTTATCTTATCTTAAATTTGTATCGCTCTGAAAAAGAAAAAGAGCATTTTTCTGGCCGTATGTGCCTTTTTGTTTTATGTTAGAGCAATTTGGAGTCCACCCTACATCTGCGGTTCGAAGCAAGGACTTCCGTTCTCCAATGAGGATTCAGCGCTTCAACTACTCTCATGCAAGTTTTGTTTCGTATGCCACGATTGATCCCCTCTCTTGAGTACAGAGAGGAGAGAATTTCTCCTCTGCGAAAACGACTTGACTCTGCGAGGAAAGAAGAAGACTTTTGAAGAGAAGGAAAGACAACAGGACAGACCAATGGGCAACGATCATCAAGGGCGATTTCTACCTCTTACCCTTATTAGATACCAATTTACGGTTCACGCGCAGTCAGATTTCCCCCAATTTTGATTAATTCTCCCAGTAAACGATGCTTAGATCGACACTCATTTCTCTTCTCTCGTTCATTCCAATTTTGTTAATTGAAAGTGTCGGCCATATCGTAAACCCGTATCGTAGTTCTGTGTAATATTCTGATACTTCAAGTTGCTGTATTCTTCGATTTAAAGGTTTGAGTTTTTGTCTTTTACGATCCTGACAAGTTATATTATTATAATTATTTTAATTGTTTCTAACTCCTTGACTGAATCGATATTTTATATTCAGTGATTTATTGCCCCAATATTATAATTATGTTTTTCCTTTAATTTATAACTATAAATCCGGAGTGCCAAAGCCATGGAATGCTCCCTTTAATGTCTCTAAAGACCCCAAAATTATATAAAATTCAAAATATATCTTATGTAATAATTTAGAACTTTTTTTTGATAATCCCTAATTAATGACACTATATTTATGTAATATCAACTTAACTGGTCCCAAATTATGTAAATTCCCTCATTATAATGATCCCTATTTCTTTAATTATGTTTTATTATTTAATTTAAATCCCTAATAATGTATAAATATCCTCCCTATCTTATGAAATATCTTTATCTTAAATTATTGACAGTATTATATATATTTTTGTTATTATTTTATTGATTTGCTTTATTTGAATAAATTGTCATTTTGTCTATTTTAAATATGGGCTTTGTTAGTTAACGTCCCACCGCTCTCTATCGTTGTCTTGTCTTGATTTTGTAATTCTTATGATAAAATTTTATAATTTCCGTTATTAAAGATAAATTTTGCTAGTTATAGTTCAAATTCCTGAACTATTTTAAACAACTGTCCCAAGAAAGGATTAATAGTCAGTGAGGTTGCCTTATTTGTTTGAATATATATATATATATATATATATATATTATAACCTTTATTTTAAGATTATAATTGTGAATACCTTATTAATTTTAATTATTATTTTTAATTATTATCTAATTTACTTATTTGTTACTTAAAGAAAGCCGTTTGAGCGCCAGCTAGTTTTCCTCAAAAACCAGCAAAAGAAATACAATTAATAGAGTTTACTTTAAGAAAATTCCAGGCTAACACAGGACCGCGGAGAGGGCAGGGTAAGGGAGG
>UCOH01009503.1:0-37817 GCA_900474275.1 Synergus japonicus
CACCCAGACTGTATACAGTCTGGCATCATAATCCCCTCTTCTGTCTTTCCACCGCACGACCTTTTTGAGGCCCTCTGAGACTTTGGGACACCGGACTACCTGCTCCGACCCAAATCTACCCGCTACCGTTTAGTCTTACCTTTAGCATTGTCAAGCGACACGAACCTTTGGCTACTCCGTTTTGTGTAGACTCGATTCTTCTTCTTGAATAAATTACCCATTAATTACTACAAAAATGGTGAGTTTTTAACCAGAGTAACCCTACCCCTCTCTTCCCCCCTCCCTCAACCTCTAGCTTTCACATAAAACATCCTGAGGTAATCACCTCAGGACAAATAAGGAATTAGTCCTTGTAAAATAAGTAAGAGAAATTCCTTCCTCCCTCAGACTTAGTTTTACTCTCCCCCTTCTCTCTAAGATCAAATCCCGAACAGGGATTGATATCAAGTTATTCGAGTCGGTGATGAGCCTTCGTGATTAGTGTCGAAGGAACAACACAACCACGCATGAAAATAATTGTGATGCTTTAAAAGAATGTTTATTGCTTTCCAAATTGAACAATATGTGATATTAATTTATAATTTTTCCTGGAATTTTAATATAAATTTTACATTATTCTTTTGCACTTATGTATAAATTCCAATTCTAATATAAAGTTATAATGTTTTTCTCTAAATAAATATTTTTCAATGAATTTCCAAAATGATAACCAATAAAAAAAAACACCTAGTTTCATTTAACAACACAATATCGGCATTTATTTTATTGTTATGTGTCTGCAGTTTAAAATGGTAAAAAACATTATTTTTATTATTTATTAAGTAATAATGACATTTCAACTTATAAAAATATGCATTAAATAATTAGTTTATTAATATATATATATAATAACACATTAATAATTAATTAATTCATGAATCTTGATAAAAATAATAATACATTCGACTTCCCCAGTAGAGTAAAGAAATCCGAAACAAAGTCGTTCCCAATTAAATACGGATATGTTTTATTTATCGAATATGCATTTAATGAATTTTTATTTTTATCAAGATTCATTAATTTCGATGTAATGGACATTTTTATAACTTAAAATTCGATTATTTATAATAATCAATAAAAATAATGTTTTTTAATACTTTAAACTGCGCGCGAACAACAACCAATCAGATGCCGAGCGCCAATGCCGTATGTGCAAAGTTTTTTAAAAGCAGGCACTAGCCAATGAAAAATCAGAGAAGAAGAAGAATTGTGAGATATTCTCTTTACTATTGGGAACATTACTATTGGGGAAGTCAAGTGTATTTTTAGAAATGTTCCGTGTTAACAAATTACTTTCCAAGGGCTGGTATATGCTTTCATATGTCAGTTCACTTTCTTTCGATATGAAATATATACTTATAGAGGCATTGCTTTCCAAACTTTAATATTCATTTCAATTACAACTTCCTTAAATTTTTCTTCTGGGTGAATTATTATTATGTAAACAGGAAAAACTTTTTAAATATTCTATTGGAGGCAAAAAGATTTTCCTGAAAATTTGCCAAGAAAATTATAACTATAACAAACTATATTACTATTTATTAACAGTATCTTTTTTATACCACTAATCTCAATATTTCGAAACATTGACTTCTGTTTTCCTATCTTATCCTATCTTAAAACAGATGTTACCAATATATCGAATACATTGTTGTCAAAAACCTGATTGGATTAGAAACTACGCGAATTGTGAGAATATACCGAATTTGAAAGCTAGATAGAAAAAATAATGTATAATGTGATAAAAATAAATATTATCATGTCAAAAGTAAATTATTAGTAAAGCCAAAAAATATTTCAAAATATATATACCTAAGGTTAGTGAATACTATTCAAGAAATTAAATCAATATTTAATACATATATATTTATTTGTATATTTACAGATCAGTTACCATTAGAATTATGAGATTTTATGGGATTATAAAGTAATTAAATGAGATTTGACTATATATTTTGTAGAATTTATTGAGATTTTAGAAATAATAAGTGATTTGACACGGTATTTCGAGGAATTTTATGAAATTCTAAAGGATTTTACGAAATTGCATGAAATTATAATAATTTTCAGAGATTTAACGATATATCATGGGATATTAAATTTTTAAGGATTTTATGAAATTATATTGAAATATCATGAATTTTAAAGAATTTAACCAAATTTCACGGAATTTTGAGTAATTTTAAGTAATTTTAACAAATACTAATTAATTTTGCGAATTTTATAAATGAATTTCATAAGACTTTATAAGATTTTGAGTAATTTTAAGGGTTTTCATGATAGGTTGTGGAATTCTAAGGAATTTTATGGACCATCAAGGAATATCAAGTGATTTTTATGAAATTTAAAGGAATTCCACCAGATTTTTTAAAATATGTTAAAGGAATTTTAAGATATTGTATGGAGTATTAAGTGATTTTAATGACTTTAATGGATTCAAGGGATTTCATGGAATTTTAAATACTTATAAGATATTTTACAGAATATTAACTTATTTTGAGAGCTTTGAAGGGATTTTACGAGATTTAATTGGATTGGATTTTGCTATTACTTGTAAGATATTTTACTGGATATTAATTTATTTTGAGAACTCTTAACATATTTTACGATTTCATGAGATTTTAAGATATTTTATAGGATATTTAGTAATTTTTATAAATTCAAGGGATTTTACGAAATTTAAGTGAATTTTCAGGAATTTTATGAGACTTATGAAAATTCCTGAAATTGGACAAAGAATTATAAAATTTTATATTTCAAGAATTAAAAATCTTAATTATTCTTTCTAATAGCAAAAGGTGTACTCTGGTACATTTGTACGTCTAACGATAAATAAATGCATAAAAGAATTGCTGCCAAGAAGAGTGAAGAGAAAATGTCAAGAATCAAAAGAAATCGTCAATTTTTAGAGGATTTTGAGATTTATATTCTTAAGAAAATCAATTTTCTGAGATGTTGAATGAAAGGCATTTTTCGAATCTTCTCCGTGACGAGACTAACGATGCGCATCCCTCTACAATTCATTCAAGCAAGAATCGCGATTGCCAAATGAGAAATTGAAGTTTGAAAAGGTAACAAAAAAGTGACTAAGAAAAAGGAGTCGAGACCATCGATTCGCTCAAGGTTCATCTGTGTGACAAAAAGCGTTTCATATTCCCATAGATTCAGGAGAAACCTTAAATTAACGAAACGAGATTTTCAACCGCAGGAGAAATATAATTTAATTAAACAATTGAATGAGTCGCTTTTAATCTGATATGCTGTGTAAATGAAATTGGATTAGTAGAGGAGCTACTCATATAACTACGTAATTTTTGTTGCTGTGGCTCACCATTGCAACCTAATAATATTCAGTTTCCATTTCAAGAAAATCACAAACCTCGTCACACAGAGAAAATCCCGTTAATTAAAGAGTATTTTTTGTTAAACATTTTTATGTTTTTTATTTTTTTGTATGTTCTTTGAAATTTACAGCATGGGAAAATACGTGGCTAGCATTGTTTCTAAAATTACAAAAAGTTATTGCTGGTTATTGTATCTTTTACACAAATCTGACACCTTCATTGATGAGAATGTAAAAATTGATGATTTAAAATAAATATAGAGAAAAAAAATGTTATTATTTCGCTTAGGTATGTTTCGAGGTGTCTCTAATGCATCCTATCATTAAACTACATATATAGGTACAAATAAATAAGCGATCCAGTGCACTAAGCATGCAACGTAGCGTCGCTTCCGCTCTGATTCTCCCACTTCGTGGATGCAGTGGCTCATAATGTCTCAGGACTAGACGTACAACTTTAAAATGATTTATGAAGCGTTCTTCAGAAAATATGAATTTCAGCTTTTAAACAGTTACTATTAATTACAAGTTTACTTTTGCCATCACTATAGAAGAAAGAAGATGGCTTAATTTACCATTTATAATAAACAATAATGAACGAACTTATGTTCTTTTTCAGTATTATATAATTTATTATATTTTATTTCTCTAATCTCTTAAAGTCTATGTTAAACTTCGTGAAAATCTCTTAAAATTCTTGAAATTTTACAGTAACATTTAAAATCTCTTTATATCTTTTATATGCCTTAAAAATATTACATAGAAATTATTGAGTATGTTAGTGAGACCTGAATGTATGTAATTAATAGAGAACAATTCGGGGTCGATACATACACTCGATAGTTGTGTATGTTACCAAATGTATACTAGGGACTTTCAGTCCTAGTTGTTCGCTAACCGTGCACAGCATCGTCTAGCTACGTGTATCTAATTATCTAATCTTTAAATATAAAGTCATATTCTATATTGTGCTCGTGTCGTATAGTGTTTTTCTTCAACCCCAACCACGCCTTACTCACAGAAATCTTATCAAATTCCATGAAATTCTTTAAAATACTCACAAAATCATTTAAAAATATCAGAAAAATCTCTCGAAATCAATTAAAATTATTAGAAATCTCATAAAATTCATTAAAACTTCAGGATAACCTTTCATATTCTTTCAAACCTCGTAAAACTCTCACATGGTTTTAAAATTCCTTAAAATTCCATGAAATATCCTAAAATCCCATAAACTAGCTGTAAAGTTATATCAACTTTTGTGCTCATTTAATGAGCAGTTTGCTTCCTGTAAGCAAATATGATTTGCTTCCTCATAGAGGAAGCAATAAGAAGTTTATATATTTAACTTTATTTTTTTTTTCTTTATTTTAGATAATAATATTTTTTTTAATATTTAAAAACGTTGTTCCTCTTCCAGCATTGTTCATTCTTCCTCCTCTCCCTAAATTCTTCAAATGTACCCCTCTTCCCCTACTCTTCCAACCACCCCCTCTGCCCCACCAAGTCCACCCTTCTCCTTGTCAACATACTCTCCAAATTGTCCCTTCTCCTTCTCTTCCTAGATTAACATTTTCCTTTTTTTTTCCTTCTTTCTTTTTCTTTTCTTTTTTATCAATCGATCAATCGATTCGTCTCGACATAAAGAATATTTATTTTCCTTACGTCAACTCAAAATTTTGATTATTTTAAAACATAGAGTGAAAAAATAACTTTCAAAATTAAAAATAAACATAACTTCCTTATTTTTTAATGAAATGCATTAATCATATAGGTCAATCGATTCGTCTCGATGAAAGGAATCTTCATTTCCCTTACACCAGCTTTAAATTTTCAATATTTGAGGAGTTATAGTGGAAAAATAAATTTTACGAATATTATAAAAGTACATAAAACTTTTAAAATTAAATATTTTGTTAAACCATTGTAATAAATTCAGCTAGTTATATAGTGGACTAACTATGCAACATTTCATCAATTTATCTTTACGCGTTTTCAAGAAATTGCTGGATCGTGACACACATACAAACATACATCCGGACATTTCTTCAGATCATCATATTAGATATATTTCCCTTGAGATATGTTCAAAAAAACCTTTTTTAGGAAACTTGGTTTTGTCACCACTACATAGCTTTCTCTATGAGGAAGCAAAAATTCTCCAAAATCGTTTTAATATCCTAAAAATCTCTTGAATCTCGTAAAAATCAATTAAAAATCGTTAAAAATCACATAAAAACCTTCAAAAACATTAATATATTGTGAAATCCATGTTAAAATTAGTGAAGAGATCTCTAAAAATTTCTTGCAACCAGGAAATTTCTTTACTTTTAGAATGTCTTAAAATCATTAGCCAGCCATTTTGGATAAAAAAAAATTGAAAGACTTATAATATTTTAAAAATCTAAAAAAATGAAATAAAACTTGAATTAGAAGTCAAACAACGCACGATATGAAAAGAAGTCTAAAGATGAAAAATGTATCTTTTTGAACACCCTATAGGATAGGTATAACAACTTTTTGAATTTCCTTAAAAAATCTAAAATTCAAATTTTGAGCCAAATAACGCAAAATACAGAGAAAATGATAAGAAACATAATTATTGGCCTTAAAAAGATCTACAAGTTTCCTTTGAACCATTTTTCAACAGGATGAGTAATTTTCGTTTTAATTATGAAAAATATTGTTAAACAGAGCCGAGCGCGAGTGCCTTGATGAGAATGTGCTCCTTAAGGTCGATAGAACCTTAAGTAAATTACTTTTCGTTTGCATTTCATTCCATTTTGTAGTAATTTAAATAAAAATAGGTGCAAGCGCAACTTGTGCACGAGAATGTGCCCGCGTAAGCGGGCAGATTTTTTAGGATAGGATAGATAAGATTCTCTCTAAATAGATTTTGCCTGGAATTTAATTAATTTGACCATTTCACATTGTAACTTTTTAAAGTCAATAACAGTGTGTGTCTTTTAACCTTTTAAAGTATGTATAATTGACATAAAAAAAACTGAACTGAGGGTCTTTTTTCACCGGTAAATAAGTATCTTGCAAAAAAAAGTAAAAAGTAAAAAAAGAAGTAAAAAGAAAAATAAGAAAAAAACAGTAAAAAGTTTCAAAAAGTAAGGGAGCACTTCTTATAAACTCGCCGCTACTGTGGATAGTGCTTTGAATTTTTTTTAGATGTGCGTGTTTACGGTCTTCGAGAAACATATATGTATACTATGGTTTGGTACCTGTTGCGTGAGATTACTGACCGCGATAAAAGAGGTGAAATGTCAAGTTTAAGATGTCTGGATCGAGGGAAGACATTGTCAGAAGGCAAAACTTGCTTTCATGGTCGACATTGTTATTCTTATTAATGAATAATCAATAGGGCAATTGATACACTTGATATTCGACCTTTACACATCACTGAATCCATGTGACATAACTTTGTCACTTCAAAAGCAATGAAACCTAATTAAGAATAAGTGCAAACATAAAATATACAGAAAATTATGAGTATCACGACTTTGTCAATATCGACAAGCGTTTGTCTCTTAAAAAAAACATTAAAGCTTCATTAAGGAAGTGGATTTTCCAGAAAATTTACATCATTCATAAAAACTTATGCATTGATTGTAATTATAAAGACTGGAGTATAAAAGAATATTATTATAGAAACGTAATAAGGAAGTTGATTAGAAAGAATCTGAAACAAGAATTTTAAAAAACAGACATCAAATTAACTATTCTCGTAAAATAAGGTGATAGGTGATTTTTCTCATAAAAATAGGTGAGAAAAAATTGAAGCAAACTCATATCAGCAGAATTCATATATACTAAAAAATGTTACTAAAGGAAAAAAAAACGGAAAGAATGTAACATATTTCTAAATAAATGTCAAATTATTTCGCTTTAAACGGATTCAATAAAATTCAAGGTGAATTCAAAATAAATCAAGGTGAATCGATAAGTATTGAAAGCAATTCGATGTCAACATGAATTGCAATACTTTAAGATATTTTGAATGATTTAAATCTAGGGAGTTTGAAAGATTAAAAGTATCTTTTTCAGGATTTCAAAAGAATTTAAGAAATTAAAAAAAAATTACAAGTATCTAATAGAAATATTTTCAACTTTTAAAAATTGACTCCTTATTATTTAAATTATCCGGAAAAAATGTTTCAAACCCTAAATGCTAAATGATAATAATTTTGCAGATGCTTCAACTTGATCAATTGAAAAAAAAGGTGAACATGTGACAAATTTTCAAAATAGGCGAACAAGATTAAAATAGGTAAAAAAATGAGATTGATAATTTTATGGCGTTTATAGATCGAAAATTGAGTGATATTTTAATAGGAACTTTCTTCAATGTTTACCAGAAGCGACACTTTTAAAAAGGATTCATCGCTCGTTAAGGCAAATGATAGGTCATAGAATATTCATGAAAAATGATAATTTCATTACTCATATATATCAAAGTGCATTTCAAATAGGAGCTAGACATTTTTAACCAGCAATTTCAGAAAACAAAGTGTGTGTGTTCTTTGCAAATGAGAAACACTCCATAAATTAATATAGAGATGAGATAAAATCATTCTTTGTTTCAAAACTTTTTTTTGCATGAAGAATTTGTTTACATTCGGCCGGTCGCGAATGGAGATCAAGCAACTTTTATAAGTGTTATAATTTGAGGATACCAGTCGCATTATTTCAGAAATCTTCCACTAATGCTCAGTCAGACCCATATCAATTTTTTCAGCATAAAACTGGCCGAAATGTAAACCCGTCGAACTGGTCACAATCTGCTGCACCTGTTTCGAGACCACTCAAGGGTATTCCAGAATAAAGCGAGAAACAGATATAATCCAAAAGAATGCATTACCGGATGCAAATAATTGATTCACTGTTTGCTTCGAGCTCTAAACGCAATTCTGCAATGATAAACATGCACTCCGCATGACCGAACGGTAAAGTAAATAATGAGGAAAATTATTTTTCGACAGCCTTTGTTCATGTCTCCATTGTTAGAATTACAATTTTATTTCAAGGGTAACACAACAACACAATAAAAGAATGGTTTTTACTTTTGTGAGACTTTTATATAATAAAAGGGCAAATTTCTTCCTTATTGAACTTCTATCCTTAAAAAAGTTTCAGTTCACCAATGATAACTTTTCTTTAATATAGAGTGTGACATGTCCTACAAAAGAATAGATGGAACTTCATCCTAGGGGAATTGAAATGACGCAGACGGCACTTTTATGGCAAATCCTCGGAAACATTTTTGATCAATGAGAAATCAGAAAAAAAAAGTGTAAATCTAACAAGAGTTGAAGTTTCAGACGTCTAGACGAATTTTTTTTTTTTTCTCTTCAAAGATTTATGATCAACAATTAAAAACATTGTTTACAAAAACATTTCCCATGTTTTATGATTCAATAAACAAATTACTGTAAATAAAAGAATTTTTAAATTATTCAGAAGATCAGTAGTTATACTTATGAGTTGTGTTCGTAACAATCTGAGTGATATTCACGAAGCGAGCGATTTTTACGACGTCCGACTTAAGAATTCTTTATTCACCGATCGTAGCAAAGGTCACTGTCCCACGAGTGGTTTATGTGCAAATATTCAGAAAGCGAGGTGCCCCGATTTTCTTAGCCTTGCTACATCACCTTTGACACGATGTATGTTTGGCACTTTTCATTTCTATCACGAAAATAAGTAAAACAATTTTTCCAGATTAAAATTAGTGAATTGTAATGCTCGAGGGACCTTAAGGTATTTACCTACCTACTTCTTTTTTTTTCCATTGCAAAATTTGTATTTGGCGAAGGAAATTTTATATTTTATAAATTTGACGTTCATCGCAAAGGAAGATCTCAATTACATATTGAGTTGAAGAATTTCTACTGTTTCTAAAACACAAAATACTTATTTAGCAATCACCCTTTGCCATTCCCTTTTTCATTCCCTTTGACATTTGCTTTTGCCATTTTCTTTACCATTCTCTTTGTCGTTCCCTTAGCTATTCCTTTTACCATTCCCCGTGTCATTCCCTTTATCATCCCCTTTACCATGCTTTTGCTATTTCCCTTTACCATTCCCTTTACTCTTTGTAATTTCCTTTGCCATTCCTTTTATCATTCCCCTTTGCCATTTCCCATTGCCTTTCCCTTTACCATATTTCATATTACCTTTGCCATTTCCCTTTATCATTCCCTTTACCATTGCCATTACCACTTCGAGATACCATTCCCTTTGCTATTCCTTTTACCATTTGCCATTCCCTATGCCTGTAACCTTTGCCATTTCCCTTTAACATTTCCCTTTACCATTGCCTTTGCCTTTTCACTTTATCATTCCCTTTGTCATATCATTTTGCCATTCCCTTTACCATTCTCTTTGTCATTCCCTTTGCCACTCCATTTATCATTCCCCTTCCCATTCCCTGTATCATTCCATTTGCTATTTCTCTTTGCAATTCCCTTTGGCATTCCTTTCGCTATTTCTTTTGCCCTTTCTCTTTGCCATTTCCTTTGCTATTCCTTTTACCATTTGCCATTGCCTTTCCCTTTACCATTCCCTTAGCCTTTTACCTTTGCCATTTCCTCTGCCATTCCCTTTATCATTCCCTTTACCATTTCACTTTACCATTCTCTTTGACATTTCATTTTGCCATTCCCTTTGACATTGCCCTTTGCGATTCCCTTTACCATTTCCCTTATCATTCACTTTACAATAATTTTCTTTTACAATGATTTCCATTTATAATGTGAAGGGCCATGGTATAGTGGAGCGGCGGCGAATGCGGCACACATAAAGGAAAATGCACGATTAAAATACCAATATGAAGTAAAATATTGTAATAAAATATATTTTGTTTAGGCCAATATCTTACCAATGCTTTATGCATACAGATAATTTAAATACAGTTTATTAAAACAGTTGATTAACTTAGTGTTTTCTAAAAAGTGTACCTACGTCAAGTTCTTCTACCTTGTTTGCTAATGTAGCGCATTTAGATTTAAATTCGTAATTATGGAATAAAAGACAAATTATGAAGAAGAATTTGTAAAATTTAATAAAAATACGATAATTATGTTTATGTTTAATAATATTAACATATTGGAGGGATTATGTCTGCCGAAATTTCAAGCAAAAATGTTTTTTCAACAGTTCAGAATGTCTCACCATAATTATTGTGGGATAAATTATAATTTCATAATTTTAATATAAATTTTAATACAAATAATTATAATTTGAGGGTTATACCTGCTGAAATGTCAAGGAAAACATTTGTTGTTAACAGTACAAAATGACTCACTAATTAATGCGCCATATTAGCTGCATGTGAATAGTATTTAATAAAGATTTTTTACATAAAAGTTTATTAATTTTATTCAAAATATTAAATTTTACAGCATTCAAAAAACTGAGAACAGTGTATTTTCAAAAACTTTTTTACAATTTTAGGCAAAACTTCTGTAATTGTTTACATTCTTTTAGGTTCTCTAACAATACAAGCAAAAGAACCAAAACTAACTTTTCGTCATAATAATCAGGCAAATCATTTAATTATCCTGATTTTCTGATAATGTAACGTTGAAAACATATATACATCTAATGAAACTATATCCATAATCAGAAAATGCGTTAATATTCTAAAACTGGAACGCGACACATTAGCCGCCGCGCCGCATTCGCCGTCGCTCCCCTATATATGAGTTTTTTTAAAGTTAAAATCGATATGTTTTATTTTCAGTATCATTTTCGTAATCAGCGCATCAAAATACAAAAGTGTACGGGTTTAAACAAAATTAGATGTTTGTACTAATCAGAACTTTATCCAAAGGTTTTAAATAATTTTCAAGAATTCCAAGGGATGATAAGATATTTTGATTGATTTTAGGAATTTGAAAGGATTTTTAGAAGATCTGAATAAAGTTATCAATAGATTTTGTTCAGAGACTTCACAAGATTTCAAGACATTTACAGAAGATTTAAAAGTTTTTAAAGAATTTTAAGTAATTTTAAAGGAATTCATTTGATTTACTCCACATTAGAATAAATTTTTTTTAATTTCTTAAAATCACTGAAAATGTTTTGAAATCTTTTGAAAATCCTTAAACTGTTTTGAATTCTTTTAAAAGTCCTTTGCAAAACCGGAAAAACATGTTTTTACGAATGTGTCTGTCTGTCTGTGTTTGTCTGTAGATTTTTAGTTTGTGAGCACGATAACTTTCGAAAGAATTGACCGATTGGATTGTCCTTTGGTATACTCTTTTAGTGTCCTAAAATGAAGGTCAAGTTCGTTGGTCAGCCATTTTGGATAAAAATTTAAAAAGTTGGAGCATTTTGAAAATTTTTGAAACCACTTTTTTTGTTAATTTACAAATTCTATGCACGCATGTTCGTAGTACTCAAGAAGTCGTACAATTTTTTCTAATAAATTTCTTAGATAAAAAAAAATTGAGACATAACATTTTGAAAATCCAACAAAATAAAATAAAACTTGAATTAGAAGCCAAACAACGCACGATATGAAAAAAAGTCTAGAGGTGAAAAATGTTTCTTTTTGAACACCCTATAATATTGGCATCACAATTTTCAGAATTTCCTTAAAAAATCTAAAATTCAAATTTTGAGCCAAATAACGTGAGATACAGAGAAAATTATAAGAAACATAATTATTGGCTTTAAAAAGATCTACAAGTTCCCGTTGAACCATTTTTCAACAGGATGAATAGTTTTCGTTTTAATCATGAAAAATATTGTTAAACAAAGCCGAGCGCGAAGCGCGAGTGCCCTGATGAGAATGTGCTCCTTAAGGTCGATAGAACCTTAAGTAAATTACTTTTCGTTTGAATTCCATTCCATTTTGTAGTAATTTAAATAAAAATAGGCGCAAGCGTCCCAAAGGGCGCAAGCGCGACGTCTGTATAAGAATGTGCCCATTTTTTTATATTCTTAATCCAATAAATGCAAAAAAATGAAATAAAAATGTTAGTCAGACTAGACGTCTGAAACTTCAATCCATTATCTCAATTTGCGTTACATATAATCACAATTCACATTATCTTAATTAGATATGCATTTTTGCTCGGGGCGATCCTGTAATTGAAGGGAATCATTCCGGTTTCGGATCAGAAGTGGATCCCGCCCTTCGGTTTTTCTTCTTCCGCATGCATGACCCAAAAATACACTTTATATACCGGTTCGAATTAGTCGCTCAAGAAAATGCCGAAAAAGAAATGAGATTACTGCCGAATCCGAGGAGAATAACAAAAAACGATTTTGCTTTTACGTCCCCATTTTTCATGGTATGCATTCCAGTTCTGAAACCATGAAATCTCCAGTTATGTAAAGTACATAGTTATACATTGGAGCATTTTTTATGTGAATTAATGGTACTGTGACTGAATTTTCAATTGGCTTTAATAAGTTGTCTTCTATATATATATATATATATACATTACAAATTCACAAGTAGATTTAAATAGATTACGTTTTTTCTGTTAAGTAAGTTAAAAACTATCAAAATTCTGCTTAAAATGAGCCCAAGACGATTATATACATAATTTTACACATTATTGTTGACATTACTCATACATAATAATTAATTCGAGAATTTATTAAATATAGCATAATAAATTCGAGTCTCAAGTGTTATCGATGTGATTACCTTATTCGAAATTTGCATAGCAAAATCATAAATTGAGTTAAAGTTTGATTTTACATTCCACGATAAGTTCAAACTTGTCTCTTGAGAACGTCCTATTATTTTCTTCTGCAAACCCTTATATAACTTTCAGGTCAAGGGGAAAACTCGGAAAAGCCTTATTAGCATTCGAGAATTTGACATCAATCGCCTTTTGCACTCAATCTTTTCTTAAAAAGGAAAAATACTTTTAAAATCAGTGGAAATTCCTTAAGGTCAGTTAAGGAAAATCATAATAATCTTTTTCAACTGTTTCATTATAATTCAATCATGTGGTATCTTGAAAAATAATAAACCAAGAGAGTAAGTGAAGACCAAAATAATGGAGACTAATTGCTTTGCCGGTAATCTCTTTCTCTTCCCAAAGGCGTTTATTTTAATTGCCCTTGAGAGGAATCTTTACAGTCTGTCTAAAAGCATTAAAAAGAAATATTGCTCTAATATGGATTAGCACTTCTCTACAAGTATATTATCTGGCAAGAGTAATTTTCAACCTGAATCGTTCTAAACGTTTTTAAAAGAATTTTTTGAAAAATGCTAAAAACAATTTTTTGTTTTTAAATACATACTTATTCTTGAAACCAGAGAATTTTGAATATTTCAATCTAGAATTATTTCATTTTGAATGGTTCCAAGTTAAACATCATACAATTAACTTTAATCTCAAATTTTATAATTGGACGAATTTGGAGCTTGTTTATATAATCATTATTAAAGCTTCCAATTAAAAAGTTTTCTTTTAAAACGTTAAAATAAAATTTATAAAATTGTAGATTTTCTCTTTTTCTTTAAATGTAAATTATTATAGTGTCAAAAGATTGCCAATGCAGTAAAATTTATAACTTTTTCACGGTTTGATGAGTGAAGTGACTTTTCAGTCTGTCTAAAGTGTTAATTGGCTTTCAAAATACTTAATTACTATAAAAACTACATTTGCATAGCCAAATTAATCTATTGCATCAATTTTGAATTATTATTGAAATGCTAATAAGATTCCAACTTTCACTTAGTAATAGAAAACCTATCTGAAAAAAAAGGAATTAAATAATAAAAGCCTCACTGTGAAAAGAATGTATTAGATACGAACATATCGCGATTATTATTCAAATGATAATATTATTAATTAATATTAATAATAATGTTAATAATAATATAATATTATTATATTATTTTTTCGTAAGAAGAGACTTTAGAAAAGGTTTCAATATTCAAGGGAGCGAATATATTTTCATATAATCTGTAGCTTGAAAGAAAAAAGAGATGATTTTCCATTATTTCCACAGTGTTATATTTATCTTTGAAATAAATTTATTTTACACCGAGACGCGAACATTATTCCCTTAAGATATAAAAAAAGTACACGAATTTCCTACAAAAGATATATATCGCACTATATGGTCTCTTGTTTTGATAAAAAGTTTTTTTAATACACAAATAATATAAAGCGATAAATATTAATGTAAAACTGCCTTAAGTATGTAATTTCTGGAATGAAGTTGAATTTTTTAGAAGAAAATAAGAATTTCTTGTCTATAATAGAGGAGAATGGGACTTTAGTTCTAAATGTTTATTTTAGGTTTAAATTATCTAATTGGCTTGCGAGATGTTGCTAGAAACTGGTTTACGTAAAATCGTGAAAGGTGGAAGACTGAAGTTTATATAGTAAAATAAAACAAACATGAATTTGAATAAATTCCCTAAATTCCTTATTTACTCAGCTTTTAAAAAATGATAATCTCAAAAAATGGAACCTAGCTTTTTTAAACTCACTCATGTTTAAACGCATATTATTAAATTATCGAGAATTTGAAGATAACCTTTATACATTAAATTTCAGAAAATAAACTAATACACAGAAAACACCAACTAGGACTCGATAACCTTAATCTTGTGATCTATTGATCATAATTGATCTGTTCTACACTTTAATTCCGAAGTAAAAAAGTACTCAGAATGCAGTCACTCAATATGCGTAAGACATTAATCACGAATGTAAATCTTAGAATTTCACTCAAGGCCACTCGAAATTCTACATCAGTAAAGTAGCACAAGTCGATATTTATTTAGAAAAGTGTTTTTTAGTTAAAGAATGCGTGAAATATACATAAATCGATATTGAACGTAAGAAAGAACTTATATACAAATATCAATGATTATTTTTTCAGATGTGAACTATATATACTCGAGGAATATTAATGAATCGCGGAATATATTAATAGCGTAATATCAATCGTTTCTAGATCAATGTTTGACATAGTTCTTATAACAGAAGTTACAACGTAATATCCTCGTTTTACATTAACCACCATTCGTTTAGCATCTGTATCAATACCCAGTAAAGACTAGTTTTCTACTTTTCAACTTTTAACTTTCAACAATAAACCAACATGTATAACATGAAGAAAAGAATAAGAAACAAGAGAAGCTATATTTTTTATGGGAATCAAATCAAATTTTATTGGTTTCGGATTTTGATGGGATCCCAGTGGGTAAAAAAACATTGGCATACTGAGGAGGTTCTAAAGACATCTTTAGAGCGTCCATGTCAGTCCAAATGACGCCCAAAAAATGATTCATGTTCTAAAGACGTCTTTTGGAGAAATCTTTAGAATATCAATTGGACTGACATGGACGTCCTAAGGATGTCCTTATGATGTGTTTTTGCCCACTGGGAATAAGTTTAAATTGTAATGCATTTTTTTTTTTTTTTTTTGTCTAAACTCACCAAGCATCTTAAGCACTCGTCTAGAGGAATGTCCAGTGCTATTTTTGGAGTGTCGATCCTTCCGAATGGAACCGGTAATCACTCTACTGTTTTCACCCCTCCCACGATCCCTCTTAAGGGTATTCGACTTCCTTAACTTGAGCCCTATGAGGGCATAAAGAATCGTGATGAGGGTCATTGGCACCACAAAAAACAGAAATGTCGACAGTTCAAACGAGTGTTGAACAATCACTTTTTTAATCACGCACATCACTGACTCTGGACCGGAATACTGCACCAATCCAAACTGCAAAGCCTGCGGTATCGCAAAGCACAATGCTATCAACCAAATTGACAATATCAACTTTATCGCTCTCGACAATTTTGACATTGTCTGTGATAAAAATGGATGACATATCGCCACATATCTCTCGACAGTGAATGCAGTTATTGTCAGAACTGTCGCGTTGGTTGATGTCTCAGAAGCAAGTCCTCTCAGGACACAAAAATATTCTCCAAAAACATAAGGATACTTGTACCAAATGAGCCAAATTTCAACAGGTAAGCCAGCAACAAGTAGCAACAGGTCAGAAATTGCAAGACTGAAGAGGTAATAGTTTGTTGCGGTGTGCATGGACTTGTTGCGCGCAATCACAATGCATGTGCTGATGTTACCGATGGTTCCGGTGAAGAAAATTGTGATGTAGATTATGGTTATCGGTACCACTACCAAAAGAGGCTCTCGAGGTGGTGGTACTGATGATATTGGCTCCTGAGTTTTATTTAAAAGGTATGTTAAACTTGAATCATTCAAATCGTATGCATATGTCGACCCGAAGGTGGACCCTGCTTCGATTATATTCTCCATTCCTGATTTAGCGACACGTCCTTGCAAATCTCTTCCCCATTCTGAATTCTCTAAAATTCTTTTAAATTACTCTCTCTTAAACTTTTCGAACTTTCGCACTTTGTTGAACATCTTTATAATTGTTATTTAATGTTTCTTTCTTTTCGACTGTATATATCCTTCGAGAGTGTTTTAACAGTGTTTTTTAAGAATTAATTAGGATTTTTTAATTCAAGTACAATGGGAAATGAGATTTCGGGGGAGAATCCGAGCGGAATTAAGAATGGACCGTGGAACGATGATGATGCGGTGGTCCAAAAGAGACTGAAAGACTTAACTGAGAGATCACTATCGGACGGAGGGAAAAAGAAAAAGATGGTATTAGCACGGTAACTGTGTGCATGCGTTCATGCGGCGCGAGGAAGAGTGACTCGAATTCTGCTACCAATGCTGCTATCCGGATTGAATGACCAACCCTTGAAGCGCGTGTCAAGTTCCCCCACCAAACCCCAAACGCAAACACACCCCCACCCCTGACGTATCGAACGAATTGATATCAGACGGATTCACCTCAGAAGTGAGAGATATAATACGTCATATGTCGATTTAACGGAAACGATATGACACCCGTGTAGAAATTGCCGATAATTAGTTCTACAAATAGGGTTCTGACGAGGCCCTGGTCAGCATTTCTATTTTCGATAAAAATATTTTAATATTATTCGACACTTGTGGGGTAATGATACAGTATAAGTAATATCTCATTAATACCAATTTTTTTTATAATAAAACATGATATTGAAGAGTTTTTCATGTAGAAACCAAACATCGGGTAAAAATAAATATAAGGAAATCCCAACATTTTTCACCCTTGATTATTCATGAAAATATAAAAGATGGTTATATTTATATATTGGAAAATTTAGTAATTTATATATTGTTGACAAACATGAAAAAATATATTTCTAGGAACTTTAAGCAGGTTTTCATGAAAATTTTATTAAAATTCATTTTATGATTATATTATGTTCATAATTTTTAATAACTAGAGATTTAAAGGGATTTTAAAAAATTACAATAGTTTTTAGTAATTTCAGTAAATTTCAAGAACTAGGTTTAACGAAGTTTTATTTCGAAATTTATCATTTTATTTATACTGTTTTATTATAATTTTTATTTTTTTATTTTAACTCTTATTGCCAAATTACTTCAAACATTATTATTTTTTATTGCAAAATTTATAATTTCATTTATAATTTTTATTGTAAAATTACTTCAAAATATTGAAACATTTTTGAATGTTTTGGAATTCCTTAAAATCACTTGAAATCTTTATAAATATTTTTGCATGATTTAATAACTCGGAAATGTCTTGAAAATTCTTTAATTTCTTCATATTCTTTTAAACCCTTTTGATACTTGATATTTTCATTAAAAATACCTTACAATATTTACAAATCTTTTTAAATAATTAAAAGTCCTGAGAGTATTATGATTTTTTTCGTAATTTCTTAACAACTGGATATATTGGATATCTTTGAAATCTTGGAAAATATCTTAAAAGCCCTTTAGATTCCCTAGAATCACTTAAAATTTTTTGAAATCTCCTTAAATGTCTTAAAATCACTTGAAATCTTTTTAAAATCCTTTAATATCATTCAAAATTCCTTTAAATACTTAAAAAAAATGTTTGATACTCTAAAATCTTGAAACTGGACTTTAGTTTTCAGAAAATTAAATAGTTTAATAATCAAATATCAAATATTATAATTCTGCAGAATAATTTCGGAAATTTCTGTACTTCTAACTCAAACCGTTCGAAATCGAATAATTTCGAATGCAAATAATTCAAATGCAAAGAGACCGATTTTAATCTTAAGTTGCTAAAAATGTTTAGAAAATTTAAAACTCGCAAAATTAAAAAAAAAAATTAAAACCAAGACCTTCGTATCTAAATAATATTTAATTAAAAATTTTCAAAATGAAATAAATGAAAGTACTATTTTATCCACTTTTAAAGCAAGAAATTAGATTTGCATAACAGGCTAAATTTCTTTTCAACACATAAATCTTACTGGTCATCTATAGATTTTTTTTTTATTCCAGATTTATTTAAATTACATTTGGACCCAAAGAGAATATATAATAAACTTGTCGTTTACATTTAAATAAAATCTAATGAACTTAGGATGACTAGATATAAAATACAAACTTGCCCTCGTTGAGAATTATATTTCAACAATAGCACGTAATTTCACCTTGTTTCGTGACGAGATTATATCTAACTCTTTATTATATGTGCCGCTGTTATTTATAAATAACAATCAGATTTTTAATGTCGCGTCTTAATATTCAAATGTAGTGAATTTTTTTATGTATTATTTATTTTAGATAAATATAAATATCCTCTCCAGGCGACTAATCAGAAATACCAATTACGAAAAAATTAAAGATTATTAGTGTGAACTTCCGAAAAGGGTGGACCTCCGATTTTCTTCGAGCTGCATATACTTATGTATTTTGACGCGTTGATTACGAAAATGATAGTGAAAATTGGCAATTAGTTGATTTTTATAGAGAAAACCATGAAAAAACCATAAAAACAATGTCTTTTTTCATTTAACTCATCTAATATGCAAAATATAAATTTTTTGTTGCAAGAAGAAAATCAGTAGTAAATCGATTTACTTGTTAAAAAATTCCCCTCGCTATATCCCTTTACTATTTCCCTTTGCCATTTTCCTTTAACATTTCCCTTTGCAATATCTCTTTACCATTCCCTTTTACCATTGACCCTTGCCATTCTCCGTTCCTATCTCCCTTTGCCATATCCCTTTATCATTTTCCTTTGTCATATTCCTTTACTATTTCCCTTTCCCTTTGATATTCTCCGTTCTCCCTTTACCATTGCCCTTTACCATCCCTTTTGTCATTTCCCTCTACCATTCCCTTTACAATAATTTTCTTTTACAACGATTTCCATTTTGAATATAAAATATGAGTCTTTTTTTTTTTAATGCTTTTTGTTCATGGTTTTTTTATGATTTCACCATGAAAATCAAATTTCCGCCAATTTTCACTATCATATTCGTAATCAGCGCATCAAACTACACAAGTATACGTAGCATGAAGAAAATCGGAGGTTTACCCTTTTCGGAAGTTTATTTCCAAGTCTTTGTAAAAAATGAAACATAAAGAAGCAATATGAAAAACATCCTCACGCATATATTTAATCTTTCTGAGCAAATGATTAACTTACAATTGACCTATCGATAATTTGGGTTAACGACACATTGACGAAATCTTTTTTGGTAAATAAGCGGCATATTATACAAAGATGAAAAATTTGTGTTGTTATCTTAAAAAAAAATCCTGATAATCCTTAAATATTTTTCAGATAATAAATTATTCTATTATTTCCATTTTTTCTCTCAGGCAATATTCCCAGCAATTTTGTGTCATTAGAGAATTAAGGAAAAATCTCCGTTCCTGATTCAGATTTTGTGTTGCTTGTAGTGAATTTAATTAATTTAATATAACAATCTGCCGAATTAATTTAATTGAATAATTTAAAATAATTTTCCGATATTTCAAGAAAATCTGTTTGTTATAATTCACAGAAGTGCAAAGTAAACGAAAACAAGGACGATAAACATCACCAAAATCTGAAAAGAAAACTTGAATATCTAAATATAAAAAAAAAGGATAATGCGTAATTTGTGGACCAAAATTTTGAATAGTTAACGAAATTATGGTGAACAATATTGGTGGCAAGCATGTATAATATACGCGAATCGGAGGATGAAAAGCATGATTCTGAACATATCAAATCTATTATGCCGCACCAGGCCGTGAAGGCAAGCTTGATTAGAGCTTATCAATCCCACAGAATTCGTAGTTTAACGTTAATTTCTTACAGAAAATTAATTAAATATTTAATTTTAAGTCTATCATCAATATCTAAAAATAGTCAAACAATTTTGGAAAACCCCTAGTTCGCATTTGGTAAAAATTCCTTCGAATTGTGCTTTGATTTATTATTAATTGTGCTTTGCATTATTTTTGGTTGGCCTACTTTTAATTTGTCAAAATTATCATTTTACATGCTTTTTATTCGCCTGAATAATTTAAGATAAGCCAAATGATATTTTTTTTACAAAAAATGGCTCAATTGAATTATTTTTGCAAAAAAAAAAGTAGAACCGAAATCATTTAGCAGTTCTTTCACTAGTAAGACTTTACTTTGGGGTCACGACTCAGCCTTTCAGGGGAACTATAATGCAATACAGCAATCTTTCTTGCGAAAATGGGTACTTCGCGCCAAATGGAACGTACCTTTATCTACTCCCTTTTCTCTGAAGAACCGACATTTTCTTTATTTCAGTCTACGAAAACTTTTATTAAATCAAGTTAGTTTAACTTCATAGTCCATACTCGTTGCAATGGTGTTAGTATTACAAAAGGGTACGAAATTCTACAAAGAATGATATATCATTATTTCTGTTTATATACAAAAATTTTTAAACTTGGCAACGTCGATTAAGAATATGTCCAGATAGTTAAATAATTTAGATCTTTCAATAAATCATATCTACCATAAAAAAATAATTAAAAAATTGTATTTATCCTATCTTAAAAAAGAGATGTTACCAATATATATCGAATACATTGTTGTCGAAAATCTGATTGGTTTAGAAACTGCGTGAATTGTGTGAATGTATCCAATTTGAAAACAATCTTCAGACTATTTTCGTTTTCAAAAAGATTATTAAGATGGAGAATACGAATTTTAGAAAATTTATTGGAATTTTAAAAATATTGAAGGATTCCACGTAAATTCAGAAATGATTTTCAAAAATTTTTATGGGGTTTTACCAGTTATTGGGGTTTAAAAAAAATCTAATAAAGAGTTTTCATTGGATTTTAAATAACTTTAATGTATTTGTCCATATTTTATGGAATTTTAAGAAATTTTAAGGGATTTTACGATGTTTTATCGGATATTAAGTAATTTTAAAGATTTTGAATGGTTCCAATAGATTTTACAAAATTTCAGTAGATTTTCAGAAATTTGAAGATATATTTAATGAGGGTTTATGCGACTTTGAGTCATTTTAATTAATTTAAAAAAAATATCAAGTGAATTTACGAAATTTAAAATAACTTCACAACATTTTAAAGGATAATAATAAATAAAGGCTTTTTAATGAATTTTTTACAATTCATGAAAATTCCTTGAAATTAGATAAAGAATTACAAGATTTTATATTTCAAGAACTAAAAATTCTCAATTATTTTCTCTACTAGCAAAAGATGTGCAGAAACGAGAAACTAATCGAAATTACTAATCATAATTACTAGTAAATATAATAAACCATAAAAGACGAAGAATAAGAATGAAATATTTTTTCTCTTACTGTTTTATGAAAGAACTAGGTTTAATTACAATAACTGGAAACATACGCATCTTGCCAATTAAATTGATGGTAATTAAATTTATTACAGGCACTCTGGATTCGACCTTTGGAAATATATATACCGAAGTCCACAAGGCCCAATGTTAACGATGCCACGAGTGTCAGCACATAACAAACACTGGACCATCGTTGCTCCTATATGGTCATTAGAATAATGATCTCATTGGTTCATCTATTTGTTTATTCCTCTGAGTTTATACGCTCACTGTGTGGAAGTCTAACTCACCAGAACTCGTGCAGCTGAACATCTAATTTAAAGTCTAATCCAAATATACAGATCTCTTCATTATAATTTTCCACTTTTCAATCAAACAGGAATATAAATTTACAATTATAAAACAATCTCAAAAACATATTCAATAAAATTCTTTAAGTCTTCGAAACAAGGTCAACTCATTGTTAGTTTTCTGATACTATCAGTATACAATTTATTTTAACAGATAAGGAAACTTGCAAACTGAGATTTTCTCATTTTAATAAAAAGTACATTTATTATTTCTTTCAACTTCTAAGTTAAGAGCTGGTAATAATTTCTAACTGCACAACCTTTAATTTAAGACTTAATTTAACATCATAAACATAAAAAATTTACAAATTTCTTTTGAAATTTCCTCACAAACTTTAAAATCTAGTAAAATACACAGAAACCCCAATCTCGAATGTATTTTCTCATTTTTTTGTTAAATCTGAGAATTAGAATTCTGAGAAGGTTTTTTTACTCTTCTGAACAATTTTTCTATGGCACTTGTATGATTTTGCCGTGACACCCTTCAAGTAAATCTTGAAACTTTATCAAAAAAAAATATATTCAGTTATATCTTTCCCCTTATTTTCACTTGCGTAAAGAACCAAAGAGAAAATAATACCTCATTATGCTTCAAGGGTAAAAAGTTTGCTAATGACATAAAGCCATACATCATCAAAAACTCTAATGATGAAAATGAAAATTCCTATACCTTCAGATTACGTAAGTTATACATACAAAATAAAGAAAATAAATTCATCTCAGGATAATTAAATCAATTTTCTCATTGAATGGACGATGGCGATGGTAAACAAATATTTCCCACCGAATGTGAATACTTTAATGACAAGTGAAACCGTGTGAAGTGCAGAGAACAAAAGTCAAACATTTCTTTCGTAATTTCCCCATGTTCCCATCTCTCTCAGAACAATGCCAATAATAAAATAAAAATTATAAAATGCATTTTACTTAAAATAGAGGTTCTTTAATATTTTTGTACATAGTACGTACATCTCTTACTTCAAAGTTTGAACGAAGAATCTATTCTAGTCTAGTCGATAAAACATAGATATACTTCACGAAATAATACAGTATAAAATTATAGATTATCATTTTAAAAATGCTTAAATTATTTCATAATTAATTAATTACATAAAAATAAGTTTGAGCAAATTGATAAACAGTAAAATAATTAAAATGGTTCAAAGCTCGAGGTATTCGTATTTGGTTACACAGTATAGCGGTATTAATAATTATTCACCGATATGACCTGGAAAAATTTAAATTTAATTTATAATTAATATTACGAAAATATAGCTTTTATAAGAAAATCACTGCCTATATGTAAATTAAATGAGGAAGAAACTTATTTATCACCTGGAAGTGATTCGAGACACCTTCATAGGGATAAACTCCCCCAAGAATGTAACGATAATCTCCATTATGCCTAATTCGATATTCTCCTGGTTGCACATCTTCTGGAACATCCCAGGTAATTGTCACTTTACTGGAACCGAGCACTGATGATATTCTTGACCATATGAATCTGCAATTACAATTAATAATAACTTTAATTTGTTTTAAGCACATTTCATTTTGTATTTAAAAAATGGATCGATAGTGGTCATCAATCATAAGTCATAATATAATCGAAAAATAATAAATTCTCTAATTAAAAATGACATACTTGGTTTCCCAATCGGCGTCCGTTGCTACTGTAATCCAAGTTTCGTCATGATCCAATCTCTCAACTGTCAGAAAAGACATTTCAGTCATCAAATTATTTCTGGGGTGACCCGATACCTGTATCAAATAATAAATAATTTTTTATCGTCTTCACACTATCTTAAAATGCATGAACTGTTTTACATAACTCAGCTGAATGTGAAATTCAACATTTTTGACATTTTTTTATATTAGGAAAACAATTTTTGTTTATTATAATGGAGAATAGTTTATTAGAATAGAAAAGGGAAAAAAAAATGATTTAAATTAAATTAGTTTACAGCAAATACTAAATTAGAGAAATCCCTGTTGGAAGTAAAAAGATAGAAACTCTATCTATTTGAATCTTTTTCAATCTTCAGGAATGAAATATAAAGGAAAAATGAATATAAATTTATCCATCCCTATCTATGCCAATCTATTTCTATCTCTTTTTTAATCTAAAATAATTCCTTTCCTTTTGAATCTCAATATTTCTATCTTTCTGTATCCTTCGTCTATCTTCTCTAATAATTTCCTATCCACTACCTGTCCACTATAATCATTATTTATTCTTCCTCTATCCACACTAATATTTTTCTATCCCTTCCACAATCTATTGCAGCGTCTATCTTATTCAATACCTACCTTTCTATCCATGTCTATCCCTGGTCTAATCATTTGAATTCTTACCTATCTCTTTTACACGCTTAACCTTTTCAATCTTTACCATCCCTATCCATATCTATCCTTTCCTATATCCATTGGAGTGTATTACCAAGTGTGGGTAGACGGGGAATAAAGAAAGATTGGTATGGATAGATGGAGGATAGAAAATTATTGGCGAAGATAGACGAAGGATACAGAAAGATAGAAATATTGTGATTCAGAAGCAAAGAGATTATTGTAGATTAAAAAAGAGATAGAAATAGATGGACGTGGATAAGGATGGATAAAGTATTAATTATTCCTTTCTTTTTCAATCTGAAGATTGAAAAAGTTTCAAATAGATAGACTTTCTATCTTTTTACTTCTAAAAGGATATTACCAAGTCTTTTCAATCACTACATTACTATCCGTGTCTATCCTTAATCTAATCATCTCAATCCTTTTCTATTCTTTTTTCAATGCGTATAATAATTTCAATCCTTCTTATCGCTCTTGAAGTATACTATCAAGTCTATCCATTTCAATATAGGTTAGTGATTATAGGCAAAGAGATTAAAAGGAATAGAGATGGATAGTCGAGAAATAAATGAGATTTAAGATATAAGTTATTGATCTAACAAAGAGATTGAAAAATATAGAGATGAGTAAATAAGGGATAGATTGGGATAGAGCTTTTCGGGATGAGTGTTACAAGTGTTAGCGGTGAGATTAGAATAATATTTATGTTCAAAATATTGTATTTAAAATATAATTAAGCATTTTAAAAATTTAAAAATTAATAAATTTAAAACTAAGGATAGAAAAAGATTGAAAATGGGAGATGGAAAGATATTCAAATTTTTCTGGAAGACATACACTGAAAAATAGAAAAAGATAGATAAAATGGATAGAAATTTTGTAGGATGGATAGAAACAGTTAAGAAAAGATAGAGCCTAATGAAAACAATCGATACATACAAAGATAGAAAATGATAACGTTTGATGGATGGGAAGTGTAGACTTAGGAAGAATTAGAAAATCTCTATCCTTTTCTATCATTTTACTTCTAAAAGGGTATAGAGAAATAGTTTCAAAACAATGCAGAATTATGTTTAAAGTTCTAAGAACGGTCCCTCGTAGATCATAATTTACAATAAACTTTCATATAATTTTCCACTTTCTGTTCCCCGTGTGGATTCTCATCCCCTTTTTAAAAAATCAGCAATATTATGAAGTGCATCGCTCAATGGCTTGTGGAATGCATCGTTATGTTGGAAATGAAATTGCTTGAGCTTGCGCAACCATATACTCCCGAACTTGCCTGAACTCAATTACATCGACGTTTACGTAAAATTCTTATCCAATCTACTTAATATGAGCATCTCATAGATCACAACCATCATACAGATTTTTATCCCCTTTACTTCATTCCTTATTCGTTTTAAAGTTTGTAAATAAGAAATAACTGACAAGGAGAGGGCGCGAATTAGTTTATTTTATTGATTCATATTTCTTGTAATGATAGGTAATGAAAGCCCTAGCGAAAGTTTCGGATTGAAATTCATTCCAAATCAATCCGAATCATTCCGGAATTTGTATCCGAATCAAACAGTTTTATTTCGATCTGATCCAAGGGAAGTTTTCAATCCGAATAAATCGGGCCAATCCGAACAATAGATTTAATTGGAATAAAAATATCAACAATAGAAATTTTGCAGTTTCCAAAACCTAAAATTTGTATTTATTTACTAGCAGAAATTTATCCGGTGTTTTTCTGGATTTGAAGTGATTTTAAAAGATTTGAAAAATTATAAAAGGATTTTTCGAGATTTTTAGTGATTTTGAAGAATTTTAAGGGATAAAAAGAATAAAGGATTTAAAAAAATGTCCAGAGATGCAAGAGATTTTGATTGATTTTAGGAAATCAAAGGGATTTTTAAAAGAATTGAAAGTAGTTATTAAAAGGATTTTCGTGAAACTTTTAAGGATTAAGATATTTTATAATGATTGTTAAAAGATAACTTTTCCCGAACTTTTAAGATATTTTTGTAAGATATTTTTAAACTTTTTTCGAACTTTTTAAATTAAATTTTCTTTAAAATTTTTAATCTGATATTTGTAACCTTTTTAAAAACATCTTAAATAATAACAAAATTTGTATAAATACCTTGAAATATACTCCAAATATACTCAAATTCCTTGTACTTCCTTAAAATAAATTTAAATGGCTTAAAATTTGTTAAAAACCTTTTGAATTCTTTTGAAATTCATTAAAATTTCCCATTAACCCTTAAAATCTCTTTAAATCTAGTGAAATCGATAAAAATGTCTGAAAAACCTTTTTGATAACTTTTATGGACTGTTTTAAAAATTCATAAAAGTCTCTGAAATCAAAAAAAATCTCTTAGAATTCTTGAAAATTTTTTTTAATTCTTCAGTCTTTTTATTACTTAAAGTTCCTAAAATTCTTTAGAACACTTTTTAAAATCTCACGAAATTCCATAAAATACTTTTAAAATCCCTTGAAATCTCTTAAAGTACCGTTCAACACCAGGCAAATTTCTTCTCGAAAATAAAAATAAAAAAATGGTTTTGAGAACTTTTTTTTTATATTCTTAATCTAGTAAATGTTAAAAAAGTGAAATAAAAAAAATTCGTCAGACTAGACGTCTAAAACTTCTACCCAATTCAATCCGAATGAATTCGAATTTTCCGGAATCATTCGGATAGACCGATTAAATTTTCGGATAGCTTTTGAATGGGTTTCGGATTAATTTGAATTGAAAACTTCCTTCGGATTAGATCGCAATGAAGCTGTGTGGTTCGGATACAAATTCCGCAATGATTCGGATTATTTCAGAATGATATTTAAATTCGAATGAATCCGGTCCATCCGAATCAATCCGAATGATTCCAAAAAATTTGGATTGACCAGATTTATTCAGTTTGAAAGTTTAGATTAATTTTGATTAATTCGGTTTCGCGGATTCATTCGGATTGATTTTGAATAGGGTTCGGATTAATTCGGATTGAAAGCTTCCTTTGCATTAAATCGGAATGAAACTTTTTGGTTCGGATAGAAATTCCGAAATGATCGGGAAAATTTCGGGTTGATTCGGAATGAAGATTTTAATCCGAAGCTTTCGCTACGGAAGTCTACTATTCATTAAAGATACTTACAAAAGCCACTATTACTGTATCTTCTGGCCTCACGTATTTAGGGGGTTGCTGAATACAATCACCAAAGTCTCGTCCCCACTTTGGAGTGTCAAAAATAACTGGTGTAACAAGACTTATTAACTTTTTCGATGATAAATCTTCTGGGTCTGGTCCAGGCGCGACTGGTGTCCTCTAAAATTAATCAATCAATTAATATTTACATATTAATTAATCATATTACTCATTTAATTATAACAGATTTTTTGTTTAAAAATAATTATAATGTCTAGACGGAAACTTTTACTCCAAGGTATTACGTGCAAACAAAAGAAGAAAATAGATTGCTTTTTTTATTTATACAGTTCACTTTATTAATACTTACACGGAGGGCTGCTTCCGCTAATTCCTTGTATTGTTGTAAATAAATAGGTAATGTGTAAGGTCCAAAGATTGTTGACGCACCCTCGTACCTCTGGGTCTAATAATAGTTTTTTTTAGTAGTTGAATAATTGAACTCAAGCATACGTTTATTGAATTGTGATGTCATGTCACTTATTATAATAACTTATAATGCCTAACTAAAATAACTAAAATCAAACTGTCAAATTGTCAAATTGTCCACTCAAAGAGCACGTGCATCTAAGTATTGATCCATATCTTATTCAGCGGGTCAAAGAACTAATAAACTGTTAATCAGTACACCTCAAGTCCGGCGCCAGCCTAATCAGATATATCAAATCATACATATGTCAAACCACCCTTCCAAAGGATTATTGTACGATTATTGTGAGATTATTGTGCGCCTATTGTGAGGCTACTCTGCACCCATTGTGCGCCTAAGGTGCGTCTATTGTGAGCCTATTGCGAGTCTAATTTATGAGAATCTAAGAATCTGAAGTCCTGTTCCTGAGTAAAGAAGAAATCCTCGATTCTGAGAAGTCTAAACCTGAGATTCCTAGTTAAAATCCTTTCACGCCCAAAGAATATTCACCCCCTGCTGACCAAGGTATCGACGCTGGATCAGCACCAACGTATGCTGACGCTCCAGCCCATAAATATTTTTCACGAAAAATAGTCCATTTACCTCCGTTTGTATTAAATGAAGGTAAATGGCTTAGTTTTGGTGAAAAATATTTATTATTACATTACATTAATTTATTAATGTATTACATTACGTTTATTATTGCATGACATTTTTTTCTCTGCAACATTACGTCTACATTTATTGAGATATCAAATTAAAAATTTCTAAAATTAAAGAAAATATCCTAATGTATGTTTATCTAGTCTAATATTTTTGTAAAAATAAAAAAAAAATTCTTTTTTTAAATGTCAATATTTAGGACCAGATAGGGATCGGGTAAGTCTTATATGGCCTTAAAGTTGTGGAAACTAAATTGCTCTTATGATAAAGTAACACATGCCCTTAATTAAATCAGGCTGAGAGAAATCTTCTTTGAGTATTCGATGTCAATATACAGAGCTAAAATTAGATTTAGGATAAATTTAAGAACATTGCGTTAACATTTCTTAATTTTATGATTTATTAATTCAGGATAATTTCGTTAATTTAAAAACTAGTTGCCGTCTGTAGCAGCAGGCAACTAGAAGATTGCTGTTTTATCGGCGGTCGGTAAGGCAGATAACTGAAATGAATCCATCAATCTGTACTCGTAGATAGGAGGAGACCCTGGTTTATCGACTACATCGTCTCACTATTTTTTTGGTAGTCGGTACAACAGAAATCTTTTTTATCTATCGAGCGATAAACCGATATCAGTGATCTTATTTAATGACCGTAGGTAAATATGTAACTTCCTGTCAGTTACCGATTGTTAAGGTGGCACTATATCTATCGATGGCAGTCATAACTTATTTAAATTTAAATTTCTTACTTGATACTCTTCAGGTGTTGTTATGTAATCAGTATACGTGTTGCAGAGTCCAGCAACTACTACAGTTGAGTCTTTCTCTCCTCCATTTTCTTGGATTGTATTTTTGACAGTATCTCGTAATCTTCTTCCAGACATAGTCGTAAATTCTCCAGGTACTCCCGCAATAGCAAGATTTCCAATAATTGCTAGGTGTGTAGACACCACTTTTGGTTGCCACTCATAAGGCATGCTCATCTATTAATAAGAAAACAAATCAGAGTTTTAACAAGTTTTAATAATAATCTTTCAGAAAATTGAGAAAACAGGGTTTGCGCATCAGAAATGAATATAGTTGTTCTAAATATAGTTAAATAAGTTAATTATAAATATTTCTTATTCGAAAGATGTAAATAAGAATTTTTTTAAATTGCCAAATAACCCTTGCACTCGTATATCTTTCTTTACATTCAATAATTCTTTAAGGGGTTATATACACTTATTATTGGAAAAAAAGGGTTTTTCCATGAATTTTTTTTGGAAAAGACAGTTAATTTTTTTAAGAACAAACCACTACGCATCTATTTATACATATTTGAAGATAATTTCTCCCAAATTTGAATGAAAAATATTGACATTTGTAGACCCTATACTCGTTGAGCTAAAATACCTTTTTTCAGACATCCTTCGCGGTGTCCATGATATGTCGAAAATGGATCACCTGCAATCAATCTAACCAAGAAAAAATCGATTTTTAGGGGTCTGAAAATTCAGTTTTTTTTAGTTCCAAAAAAAAAAGTTTTCTTTCAAATGGGAATTCCTTCGTCCAAGTATGAGATAATATTGTGAAAAATCAGCCTGAAAAAAATTAGATTGATAGGTGACATGGTTTTTGAGAAATCGTGGACACCGCAACGGCCCTTTTTGAAAAATCACATTCCGAGATAATCGCGTTTAAAGTGGCCGCGGCGCGAGCAGTACGCACTTGAAAGCGCGCTGTTGAAAGCTGTAACTTAGGTTCCAGTGCTTAGATCTCTATGAAATTTGGAGAAAATAATCTGCAAAGAATGTACTTTAAGAAAATGCAATAAAAAAATTTTCAATTTTTTCGAACACAAGGTGTATATAACCCCTTAAATTCATTTTGTGGGGGTTTTCTTCATCGCTGAATCCGAATCTGATGTCAAAATTTGCAATTGATGAAAATCCAAGATGGCGGAACCAATATGGTGGATAAAAATTAAAAAACCGGTCACTTCATGTTTGGAATTGATTTTTAGGGTTGATTGATTTAGAAATGAAGATAAACACTTCAAGAGCAGGGTTGAAAAAAATAGAATTTTTATGTTGGGTTTAGTATGAGAAATACCTACTACATTTTAGACTTATTTAAGCAAAAAAATAGAGTTTAGAACTTATATAACATTGCACAAAATTCTGAAAAAATCCTGTAAAATACTTTAAGGTGTACTCAGTACAAAAAAAATTGACGTTCCAAACTACAAGATATATTAGTTGAAAATTAATTTCTCCATGAAAAAGCCAATTTGGACTATCTTTGTTTATATAAATTATTTTTATAATTAACAATTAATAGCGGATAACATTTTTTTCATATTCATTTATATCAAAGAGATTTAGGAAAAACCAAAAACCCGGTATTTGTTGTTAAAAAGGTAGTTAAAAAAATGTAAAACCATGGGGAAAAAGATGGGTCGCTGAACTACCCATTATGACGCAAAGGTATAAAGAATATGAGAATCTGAAAATCTCTGTATGAAAAATGACTTACTCCACTAAAAAGTCTGATTTTCAGAAGAAGGGGAAAAAATATTTAAGATATTTCAAAGATTTTTTTTTCTTTAATTAGTTACAAACTACTAATTCATAATAAAAAAAGTACTAATTCATTTAGTGACGGTGACTAAATCAATTAGTTAGCCTTACTAAATGAATTAGTACCATTTTACTGTGAATTAGTCAGGGTGGCCACATGCCTGGGAAGTCAGGGAAATTTCAGGGAAATGCGAGTAATTTTCAGGGAAAATAATAAGAATTTTAAGGAATTTTAGGGAATTTTGAGAAGTTTTAAATTATAAAGGTTTTCTTTTCCGTATTTCAAGGGATTTAAAAGTTTTTCGTGGAATTTAAAAGGATTTTAAAAGGCGTGTAAGATTTTTAAGAAATTTTAATTACTTTAAAGTGATTTTAAAAAATTTATATTTTCTTCGTGTAATTTAAAAGGATTTTACAGTAAGAATCTAAGAGAATTCAAGCGATTTACCCAAATTTTCTAGTTATTTAAAATGATTTTTAAAAAGGTTATAAAAATGAGATTAAAAATTATTTTAAAGCAATTTTAAGGAATTTAAATTTTCTTCATGAGATTTTAAAGAATTTCACAAAATTTTTATGATTTATAAAATATTTTGTAGAAGCTTAACGAATTTTATGAGGTTTTTAAGAATTTTAATAAATATTTACGTATTTTAAGGAATTTTTTAAAAGTTTTTTGTCAGAAACTAAAGGATTTTAAGAAACTTGTAAAAGTTTTAAGTAATTTTGACATTTTAAAAATGATTTTATGAAATTTTAATAGTCCTCATCGAATTTTTTAAAAAATCTCAAATCATTTTTGATTTTTAAAAGATTTGGTGAAATTCTTTTCAAGGTTCTTTTTTCTCGATTTTAATGATGCACTTTAGGGAATTTAAAAAAAATTTCATAAAATTTTTATGATTTGTAATCGATTTTGTAAAGTAATTGCAAAGGATTTCAATTAATTTTAAAGATTGTAGTGGAATTTTAAGATATTTAAAGATGTTTTTTAGGAATTTCAAAAGATTTCAGCGAATTTTAAGGAATTTTAATAGGTATCCAATAGTTTAACGAAATTTCTGTGCATTCTAAGAGATTCTGAAAAGTTTTTATAGAATTTTGAAGGATTGTAGGAAAAAAGATATTTTTTTGAATTTCAAGAAATTTCATTAAATTTTAAGAGATCTTTTGAGAAGTTGTTGTAAATTCGTAATATTTTTACGGATGTTAAATGTTGTGAAGTGAGTTTTTAAAAGATTTAAAGTGATACTATACGAGATTTTTATGATTTTCTAAAGATTTTGTGGAATTTTAGGGAATTTTGAAGTTTCAAAAATTATAAAAATTTGTTACGTATTTAAAGGGATTTAAATATTTTTTCGTGCAATTATAAAGGATTTTAAGAAACTAGGATTTTAAAATTTTAAGAAATTTTGAATATTTTAAAGTGATTTTAAGGAATTTAAATTTTCCTCATGGAATTTTAAAGGATTTCACAGAATTTATATGATTTATAAAAAATTTTGTAAAAGTTTAAGGAATGTCAAGAAGCTTTGAAGAATTTTAAGAAATCTTTACGTATTTTAAGGGATTTAAAAGTTTTTCGTGGAATTACTCTTGTAGACATTTTACTGTGGCTCTGAGCGGGCCCAGGTCGGGGGATGTCAAACCGGGGTGAAACGCCAAATCTGGCTTGGCCCAAACGTAGACGCCCAGTTTTGAACGGAAGTCCGACCTGGGCCCGGCCGGATTCCGCGGTTCATCACCGGTCTGGGCCAGACTTGAAAATTTCTACACGGGTATCAAGAATTTTAAAAAGCTTGTAAAAATTAAAAGTAATTTTGACATTTTAAAAATGATTTTAAGAAATTTTAATAGTTCTCATAGAATTTGAAAAAATTTCAAGTCATTTTTGATTTTTAAAAGATTTTTTGAGATATTTTAGTTCACGAGTTTTTTTTTAAAGATTTTAATGCAGTTTAGGAAATTTTAAAGAAATTCACGAGATTTGTATGATTTGTAAACGATTTTGTAAAATAATTGTTAAGGATTTCATGGAATTTTGAGGGATTACAGGAAATTGTAAGAGATTTTTAGGGATTTTAAAATCATTAGTGAAAATTTAAGGAATTTCGTGGCATTTTAAGATGTTTCTAGGATTTTCAATAAATTTTAATTTTAAGAGATTTGCAAGGATGTAAATTTTACATATTTTTACGAATGTTAAATGTTGTGAAGTGATTTTTAATTTCAAGATTGAAAGTGATATTATAGGAAATTTTTAAAAAATGTCAATAGTATAATACTTAATTGAAAATTTGTACGCATTTGTAATACATTTCTGTCAGGGAAATTTGTCTGAAAGTCAGGGATAAGTCAGGAAAATAAAAAAATTTAATCTTGTGGCCACCCTGTAAATTAGTAGTTTTTAACTAAATGATAGTAAAAATGCTTCCTAAGTGTATTTTAATAAACGAATCGGCACTATTTCATTAGTAACTTCTTACTAATTCAGAGTTAGAGTGATGTGTAGTCTGAAATTGAAAACATTTTAGATCCTGATATGTCGACAAGATATGAATTTTGAGAGTAATATGACGCACAAAAGATCGTATCGATATTTTTACTTGCCCTGCCAGTAGCCAATAAGATAGGTTTCTTGCCATGACAGCGGATGTCTTCAGGTGTAGGCGCCGCTAGGAAATTCCTTACAGCGTTCCAGAATGGATTGGATGTTGTAGTACCTTGTTCAAAGGCGAATACTCCCGGACCATCAGTAGTTCCGGCAGCAAAGCTATATCCCATTGCCGGAGAACAACCTTGCACCTTTAATGTCAAATAATATGATATGCTTATGTTATGATAGGTTTATAATAAATTCCTGCGGTTAAAGGCGGTTACCTCCAACGCCCGCAGTGAACCTCAAACACAAAGCTTCCCACACTGAGAAAGGGTTTGGTTGGGCTATCTAAATTTTCGTTATTTCAATAAAATACTTTTGTTCAATCTTTTAGTGGATTCAATAAAAAAGTTTGTTAAGACAGTAAAAAAATTTGGTTGTAACAACCAAAATATTGTTGTACCAACCCAAACTATTCTAGCAAATTATTTTACCAAAACTCATTTTCTTCAGTGCAACTCATGAAGATTATTATGATCTTATTTTTTGCACCATTCTTTTTCCATTCTGTTTCTACTGTTGTTTATATTAATTCTTAATGAGTTTTTTTTTTCTCACGAGTCGTTAATTTTATGCCCAAAAAGATTCTCATGCAGTATGATAAAACACGTGGAAATTAAATGTGATGTAACCTTTATAGTATGGACCTTGAAATAGAGAGTAGGTGGAGAACAAGGAAACTAAGAAAAAAAAAATATATATATAGAGCGGATGTGGTTTGATGAAATGTATATCTTTAAATAAGATCTTTGACAGCGTTTCGTTTATGAATAAAATAATGTGTAACATTACTATATCATATCTGGTTGGGAGATATATAAGTGGACTACACTGATTCGCGCAATTGACAGGTATTGGAATATTTCTTTTATTCGTGGAATACTTTATATTTCTCAAATAAAATAATTGAAGAAACGAAACTGAATAAAGGTTACTCTTTTTACTGAACCGATTATGTGTTATCCGTGCATTACAATCCCGGAATGTTTAGAAAGCTTGAGAAAAATGGCACTTGCTAGTTACGATAAACATACCTCTTCGACCTTCTTGGAGGTCTCGTTGTAATAATTGACCTTCTGTTTTGTCATGTCCACAAATCTGTGAACAACACGAACCGGTCCTTTCACCTCAGTCGACTTGCTACCCAGCCACAAATTCTGTAATCAAAAGAAAAAAAAAATTCATAAGTCAAATTCTGTTAATCAAGACTTAGTCCTTTTTTCTCAATCCCTTTTTATACCAAGTTTTGCTTCCCCTTTTTACATCCACTTTTCCAAACTTATATTCCCACCTCCTTATGCCTCTTTCATATTTTCCAACTCCATATCACAAAATCCTTTTTTTCATCCGTTTACTCAAACATATTTTCCCAGCTCCTTATCGCGACCGGAAATCAATAAACCGTCATCCAATATAATATATATATATATATAACATATAACATATCCAACACAATGAAATATAATGTATGTCTCTAATGTAAGACTGCATGATATGAATCGACACATTAACTATTTGAAACATTTACCTTTTGAAGCATGTATGTAATTAGTGTCTTATTTGAATACCGCATTTAAGATGTCTCGAAAAATAAATTAGAAGAGCAAATTATGCAATGACGGCAGCATTATTTACATCGGTACAATCCTCATGATTGTAACGAGAGAGCCTAACGCAACTTTTGGCTCTCCACTCTCTGAAGTCCGGATTAGCATCATAATGGCAAGGAGATAGTTTTCCAACGGTACTGATGTGACTCGTGCGTGTCGCTATTGCACTGTTGCGTAGTTCTCTGAATATACAAACGCCCTCCCTCATGTGTACAGTGTATTTACAGTCTTTTCTTTACATACGCGACCTGTGCTATCGCGAATACATTTACAATTGACTCTGCACAAATACACACGACCACATTCAGCGAAAGTGGCGGAAGGCATCGTCTATTGCGTACTCACACGGTTTGCGATCCAACCTCTAGATATTTATTATAGTGACAGCTGATGTGCAAAGTTGCTACTGAATATATGTGTGTTCTAGATGTTGCTTCTATTATTATATAGTTCAGTGTTACATATTTCGACATAACACATTTTACATTTTAAATAATTACCTATTTAAACAAGCTTGCTGCGTATTTCAGGTGACATTCATATATTCTTTTATCTGAAGTGATCTGCTCTTCTTTGATCTTTGGATAGTGGCTGTCCAATATTTCTTTACGCAAAGAAATAGTCATTATACATCTGAGGGGTCGCTAATTTATTACTTGACGATTTTTTTTTTCTCATTTTTTGATAAAAAGTTTTGTAACCCTAGGGAAAAAACATAATCGGACGAATAGCACACAAGGTACTTATAATTGTGATGCTTATCCTATCTTAAAAAAGAGATGTCACCAATATATCGAACACATTGTTGCTGAGAACCTGATTGGTTCCTTTGGAAATTGTGCAATTTTTGTGAATGTAGCGACTTTGAAAACTATCTTCAGACTGTATTTTCGTTGTCAAAACGATTACTAATAAAAAGGTTATATAAAGATAGAAAATAATTTAAAGTGATAAAAATAATTATTTTATGTGAAAAGTAAATTATTTTATGGGATTATAAAGTAGTTTAAAGGGTTTTTATTATATATTTTCTGGAATTTTAAGTCATTTGAGACATTTATGAAATTTTTAGACATTTTACGATATTTCATTGGATTTTAAAGTATTTTAAGAGATTTCATGAGATTTCACAAAATCTTGAATAAAGGCTTAGGTTTTACGAAATTTAATGAGATTTTAGAAATATTAAGAGATTTCACGGTATTTCGAGGAATTTTTATGAAATTTAAAAGGATTTTACGAAATTGCATGAAATTTTAAATAATTTTCAGAGATTTAACAATAATATATCATAGGATATTGAGTTATTTTAACGACTTAAGGGATTTCAAGGGATTTACGAGATTTTATTTGATTTTCAGAAATTTCAGGGGATTTCATAAGACTTCGTGTGATTTTAAGTAATTTTATGGAAATTTGATGGTATTTTGGGAGATTCTTAGTAACTTTAAGCGACTTTAAGATATTTTATGAGATATTAAGTCATTTTAAGGACATTTATTTCTAGAAATTTCACGGAATTTGGAGTAATTTTAAGTAATTACAAGGAATCTCAATTGATTTTGCGAAAATTAAAGGAATTTCAAAAATTTTTTAGTAATTTGAAAAATTATAACGATAGGTTATAAAATTTTAAGGACTTTTTTGGAACATCAAGGAATATCAAGGAGTATTAAGTGATAATACCAAATTTAAAAGAATTGCATCAGATTTAGAAGGAAATTTTGAAATGTTAAAGGCATTTTAAGATATTGTATGGAGTATTAAGGGGTCTACTCACTAGAATTTTAAAAAAATCGATTTTTTTTTTATTAAATTTTTTGAAAGTATATATATCTGAAAATATTATACTAAAATTTCATAAAGATCGGAGCAGTCTAAATGTACTTTTAGGCGCTGTTTACGTAGCTACCCGAGCTAATATTATATAATATAATATTGTATAATTATTATATATATATATATAT